>CAVNYN010288774.1:0-45125 GCA_963692815.1 Nyctanthes arbor-tristis | reverse complement strand
TGAATTATATTCTCACCACAATAATTAATTCTCCCACCACATTTTATACCCACCACATATAATTTATATTTTTAATTATCACATCACAACACATTTACATTTCTAACCCACATTTTAAAAGTAAAAAATAAAAAATAAAAATAATAATGAAATCAATTGCCAACCCTATTCGTATGATTACCCAGCAACATCTCAGCCGCCTTCATCTCCCCTACTCAATTAATCTTGCAGCAGCCCCACACCACCAATTTCCAACATGTTCTTGCAGAAGGCATTCCTATAATTATCTGTGTGTGTGTGTGTTTTTTTTTTGCCATTGCCGTCGTGGCACTCAACTCCCATGCCGACTAGCTGATGAGGATGAAGAGGGTGAAGATTCATAGTCGCAATAGAAAAAGGGGATTTTAACCTTGTAATTGTGGTTTGGTGTGAGAAGCAAAAATAAAAAATAAAAAAAAAAATTCAAAAAGAAGGTTATTTAAGTAACCTTGCTTGAGGATATTTAAGTGAATAGAAAAGTGTGGTGTAAGAATAAATTAACGTGGTGGGGATATAATTCTCTTTTATTATTTTATAGTTAATTAATTAAGGAATATTAAACACTACGTTGACTATTTACCCCCTCCCCTCAACTTTTCTTGCTAACATGGTCCGAGTTCCCTTGAACTGTTGAGCCACTTTGTTTGACATGTGAGCCAATATTTTTCTTGTTGGGCAACTAGGATACAAATGATGGAAATTTTTTTTTCATACAAAAAAGATGGTGAAAAAATAAAAAAGGAAAAAAGTACAGAAACATAATGGGATTATATTCCTGGTCTTATTGTGAACGGTCCGACTATAGAAACAGATCAGACTCTGAATTTAGAGTTCGACCACCAATTACAGGAGGCCACATCACCTGACACAGGTGTAATCCTCTGTAATTGATAGTCGGGCTCTAAACTCAGAGGCTGATCTGTTTATATAGAAAATTACTTATTGCGAAAGAAAAAAAGCCACCCCACCATAGTAGGCGGGTCGCTTCCTTTGTCGTCGCCGGGGAGCTCTTGGCGAGGAGACCTTAGGATAAGTTGCTAAAGCAAATGGGGGATTCCATCGTGCTATGAGCAGACAATTCCGAAGAAATGGTAAGATATGGGTAAGAGTTCTGCGGATATTCTTTTTACCGGAAAACCTACAGAAGTAAGAATGGGAAGAGGAAAAGGAAATCCTACAGGTTGGATTGCTCGTGTGTCTACGGGACAAATCTTATTTGAAATGGATGGTGTGAGTTTGTCAAATGCTCGGCAAGCCACTACATTAGCGGCGCATAAACTATGTTCGTCAACCAAGTTGAGGTTAGCATCGACACAAATTCATTTATTGATAAATAAATATAAAGAAAATAATAATAATAATAATAATAATAATAATAAATACGAGTACTTCTACAAAATTAGATAAGACTACTTATAAGGAGCCGATCTATTTTCTTAGAAAATTTCTAATAAATACATTATGCGTATACACAAATTTCAATGTATTTTTAATTTTATGAAACGAACTTGTAGAGATTATCATTGACTCATATACTTCTTGAATGCAAGACGAATAAACGTCTCTTCATATGTAATGTAACTTGAGATCGATAAAATAAATAGATAAATAGTATGTTAAACATGTTTATTTTATTTCATTTTTTTAAAATAAATATATCCTTGGTGGATACTATCTTTTATTGGTTGTTTTGTGTAGAAAGTCAACAATTACGGCTTGACTTTTACTTTTACTTTTTGACTTTTTGAAAAAAGTGAAATCAATAAAATAATGTCGTTTGACATATTATAATCAAGATTATAATCTGGATGAGTTCCCAAACACATTGATATTTTTTTCTATCAAAAGAAAAATTTAATTAGATTATTTAATTCAACTCATGCAGTCCAATAATGCAGGAAACGTGCAAGGGATATCGTCATCAGGTGGCCACGGACGTGAATAGCGACTTCGGATTTCTAAAGTAATTCGATCAAATTTTTATTTCACTAATCTCGTTAAATAATTGTGATTATTAATGATTATTATGATGAGCCTTCAAAAAAAAAAAAATTATGATCATGATTCATGATGAGAAGGACTACCTCTGCGTTACGACGGGCGTTGGGGACAAATGGGAGAGTCGAGGGGGCCAACTAAACTACTTCCAATGGGTGTCCTATTTGGTATTTTTCTAACTTCAGAATCTCTTTGCAGATATATTTTTGTTAACTTTCTTGATTCTATGACAGCCTTGGGCAACTGCTAGAAATCAGAAAATCCTCGGAAATACTATAAAAAGATTTCACCATCATTTTTCTTCTTTATATATATATATATATATTTCAAAGAATAGATGCCCTCCCCAACCAACCAAAAAAAAAAAAAAACAAACAAAAAAAGGAGAGAGAGAAAGAAAATAGAAAAAGACCCAGGGGCACGCGCGCACATGTATCTTACAAAGTATGTTAGTGAATTACTAATAAACTCGAATGTATTTATTCATTTTAAGAATGAAGAGGTTAGCTAACTATTTACTCATGTTCCAATACACATTTTGTTGAACAAACAAAATTGCCCCATATGTCGAGTCGACTAAAACGCATAGGATAATGCCATGTTACACATACTACTATCTCTACATATAACTTTTTTTTTACAACTTACAGGCATGACAGAAATCTATTAATTTCTACACAAACATTAAAATATAAAATTTCATAGGATAAGACTATGTTTACAAGTGTTAAAACAAGTTATAAGACTAGTAGTACATAAAGATTTACGGCGAAATATACTTGCAAAATGATCTTAGAAAATTGAACCATGCATGCGGAGATGCATATGACTACCAAAAGGCCCAAAATGATATTTGACCTTTGGGTAAATTTCACAAAAGATCCTCAACCTTTGTAAAAAGTAACAATTTTATTCCTAGCTTTTTTTTCAAGGTTGTAGGTCCCCAACCTTTCAATAATATGTACAAAAGGTCCCTACAGACTATTTTGTGACGCTCTTCCGATCTGTTCACTTTTTCTATAAAGACAACTTTACCCTTTATTTAAATTAAAAAAATAAAAACACACAAATTTTAAAAAGTTATTTTGACCTCTCTACCCATTTCTTTTTCACACACACTTATACATATTCACATGTATATCTTTTTCCGGTCCACACACTTAATACAAGCTATACATACAGATTGATCAATATATTATCTTTTCCATTCGCTTACCTAAAACCACTACACCACCACCACTAATGTTGTAAACATTTTAGGCAATCAACTCTTTAAAACTTAAACATAAATAAACAATGATAATTGAAATGTGATTGATATTCAAGTAATAAAAATTGGAACGATTAAAAATGTATGAATTTTTCTTTGAAAAAATTGAAGGTTCGAATTATTGGTAAAAAATGGAGGATTTCTTCCACTTTATTCTAGCTATAACCTCTCTTATTTCAAAATTTTGTGTTTATATATACTAAAAATGAGAGGTAAATCCCATTTTTATTATTGTTAAAGTCCACTTAACAACACGCCTTATCCTTCCCTACTCCCAAAAAATAGCGAAGAAAAGGGATAATATATTGATCAATGTGTATGTATAGCTTGTGTTAAGTGAGTGGATGAAAAAACAATATAAAGATAAATATGTATAAGTGTGTGAAAGAGAAAGTGATAGAGAGATCAAAATAAATTTTTAAAATTTGTGTGTTCTTTTTTTCTTAAATTTAAATAAAAGGTAAAATCGTCTTTATAAAAAAAAGTGAATAATGAAAATTGACAAAAAATAGTATGTAGGGAGCTTTTGTGCATATTTTTGAAAAGTTGGGGATCTACAAGCTTGAAAAAAAGGCTAGAGATGAAATTGTTACTTTTTACAAAGGTTGGGGATCTTTTGTGAAATTTGCCCTTTACCTTTTGCAGCCCTCAAATGTGATAATTTTCATTTAATTTTTTTTATTTTCTTTTTTTTTCTAAGTCGAAATTCAGATTAGCATTTTTAAATGCACCGTCTGCCCAAAGTCTTCACTCTTCTCAATTAATGTATTTAATTCAATTTAATTTAATTATTATGATATCAAAACAATTAACTAATAAACTCAAACCAGCCCCATTATACTTGGTAAATTTAGAGTCAACTAATAAAACTCTTCTTCTCCATTTGCATTTATTTATATATAAGATATTGAAACCAAAATGTAAATCTACAGTATAAAGCACCCAAGTAATTATTATTCCTAGCCTTTTTGACAAGTGACCACCAATTATAAAATGCACCTGTCATATAATTAATGGTTTGTGTTTAATAGTTTTTGATCTTTGATACATGCACAAACATATAAGACTTAATTGGATCACACGGATCAGAGAGAGAGAGAGAGAGAGAGATTATGATCAGTACTGTTTATAAAACCATTCTTCTTTCCTCTATTGAAAAGTGGATCATAAAGAAGGAAATAGTGACTCGAATCAACAATTAATATGTAATGGGGTTCTTACCAGTTTTTCTAAGGAAACGACGTTGGTTCTTTTAAAGAATCGACTTTACATAAAAAGCAAAAAATCACTTGTAGTTTCAAGAAACCACTAATAGTTTCTTACTTTATTTAACAAAGTTAGTTCCTTATACTATTAGAAAAAACATTACCAATTCCTAGCTCCGGCCAGATGCATAGTGGAATTATCCTGCCAGATGCACACAATGAGAAAATTATTGGTATAATTGTGTAGGCTCCTATATATAAGGGCACTGGCAGATCAAGGGGGGTGCTTCCCTAGTCCTGGAGCAGCCCAAATTGGAATTTTTTTTTTATAGCTTGTAAAAAAAAAATTTATATATACTGGATAATTAAGCCGTGTACTAAGAGGAAAAATTTTTTCTTCGATATAACGCACCCCACTTTCGTTGATGGCTCCACCATTGTATAAGGGAACCATTGTGTGTAGATTTTCTCAATGATTGCCCACGGCGTGTGTGTATGCTCTGGCGAGAGGTAAGCATTCTTGTCAAAGAAATACAAAAAGAAAAAAAAAGTTAATATTATAGTAAATGACATAATACTTTTTTATAGTCTAAAAGTTACACGCTTTGAATATCTTTTTCAAGAATATAAATATTTATAAGTTGTTGCCAGTTCTACCATATACGGACATGTTATCGTGTGTAAAGCCCGTTTGGCTGGGGACATGTGTTATATAAATATATATAGTCAAGTGGGAATTTAATTATAGAGATGCGAACAGTCGCCAAATCAACAGTGACCACTTTGTTTATATAAAAGAGATTTCAAGAAACCTTAATTAAAGGCCCTTCAAGATCTCAAACCCTAACCAACATATCTCTGGAGATAAGATATGTTCAAGTTCAATGTTTTCGTTTAAACAAGATGATGATCATAATTATATGGCTGGTGGTAATTTCTTAGCCGAAAACCCCACCTTCTCCATAATAATAATAATAATAATAATAATAATAATAATAATAATAATAATAATAATAATAATAATAATAATAATAATAATAATAATAATCCAGCACAAGATCAATTCATAATTAATATACCACTAAATCTGGGATTTGATCCTCCTGCAGCAGCTCGCTTTGATCCATTACAGCTGGTGGAAGGGACAAGTAGCATAAATAATAACAGCTGTACCAATTTTGGTACTGATCACAAGGATAAAAGGAAGTGCAAATCCTTTAGTGAGTTTCCTAAAGATGGGCTGCAGAAGAAAATCATGCACCGGATTGTCGAGAAGCAAAGGAGGCAAGAAATGGCCAAACTTTATGAATCTCTTTGTTCAGTGATTCCCCTGGACCTTACCAACGTGAAGATATAAATATTTCCCTTAATTTCTCGGTTCATCGTTTTAACGAAAATTTATTTCACACTCATGTATTATTCATATCATATATCTTCTAGTCTTTTTAACAGACGTGTGCTCTTCCGATCTAGTTAATCTTATAAAATCACTTGACTAGTCTATAAGAGATTGGCAACAAAAACCGGAAGAAATTATTAACACTTGATCAGGGCATATATCACATACAGGATGAGATTAATGAAGAAAATAAAGTTAAAATCCGCAAACTAGTGCGTGTGTTATGATTTGATTAATTAGTATATATTATGAGGTTGTAAGATGTAAATCTACTTATCATCTTTGTCTTGGATGAGGCTTCACATTGTATAAGATGCTTGAATTGGGTAAAAGAGCTGGCTTAATCAATATCTTCTTGTGTATTGTGTCTAGTAGTCGGCTTAATCAAAGACAAAGCTGGCCGGAGATCATTTTTGTTCATTTTACTGTGTTTAGCATCATCACATGTATGTTATGCTGTTCTACAATTATTGGCTACTAAAAATATTATATATGCATGCATTGATCATTCTTTCAAGGCTATAAATATCGATATATGGATAAGAGGTTAAGATCTTCCTTGTAACAATCTTATAACGTTATGTATGTGAAGGTACCTAGCTAGAATATATGATAATGCAATAGTCATTAGTTTTCTCATGGACATGTTGTTAGAGTTTCCATATCATTTTTTTCCCTCCATGGTCAAAAGAAGCAAATTGAAAAGTCATTTCGAGAAGACGTATCTTAAAGTGACAATTTGCTTCGAAACGAAAGAAATGTGGTGTATGCATTGCAAAATAAGGAAGAAGGTGAGTTGGATTTAGATAGACAAAGAAATGGAAAACAAGATAATTACTTATATATTTAGTTCAATAAGTGTTCCAAACAACAGGATATATATATATGTGTGTGTGCACGAGTACTTTGTTGTGTTATCATACTATATATATGCATAGAGGCATGATATCATGCAATACTTCATTTCATATATGTGTAGCAGAATCATGTTTTCTTATACACGGCATTACTTTTAAATGATCAATGTATATATCAAGTGCCATGCGCTATAACTAGTGTCATTTTTTGTCTGTCCTGTTGTATATAATCACGATACATACATACATACATATATATATATGGCTTTTTAATTCTAGGGCAAGCGCTCGGCATCCGATCATATTGAGGAGGCTGCAAACTACATAAGATACCTGCAGAATGATGTCAATGAATTGCAATACAAGAGGGATAGACTTACAAAATTATTGCGTCCAAATGATCCAAATGCAAGCTCGAGCAGTTCTTTTACTGTTTGTATGACAGTTAAATCCTGTAATGTTGGTATTGAGGTTTCGATATCAGAAGATTTCCCCATGGAAAGCTTCCCCTTGTCAAAGATGTTGAAAATGCTACAAGATTATGGCCTCAATGTCATCAGCTCTATTTGCACCAATGTTGAGCACAGGTCACACTATACCATCCAATCCAAGGTACTTGTGACATACTTACTTGCAACTTCAATAAAATGACATATAGATATGGAGCTTGGACAGCTACTCTTAATAACAAGTTGACTTTTCCAGATGAACCAGCAACTCTTGCTGTGGTATATTCAAATTAGTATGTAGATTTCATATATATAACAGACTGAACTGCTATATACTCATAATATTGGTCTTTTAATGAATCTCAACTGCTAACACCTAAAACTACAAAATAACTTGGTTCTTTTATAAGAAGTTATACCACTCCCTATTGTTTTCAGGTTATGGAATTTCCAGGCGTTATTGTTCTTCATACACTACAGAGGAAGTTATGTTATGCGATCAACAAGTGGATGAATATCATGTAAATCGTGTTATTTCAAGTTAAAGCTACGTGATCCTTGTTTTTTTTCTTTTTAAAAAAAAAATTACTTTTTCGTTTCATTTTATGAAGTATTTGTAGGAACCAAAAATATGTATGGTAGTTGTAATGTAATTAGGATATGCTATATGTTAATTAAGTTGCTTTTTTAAGTGAGTTGATTAAATATTTGCATGATCAAAAATATAACTTGATTCTTTGTATTTGTTAGAGGGTTGGTAGTTATACTCATTAACTGTAAGAATGGGTAGGGTGAGGTTTGGGAGGTAAGGTTTCATGTCCCCTTGATGTACTTTTCGTTTGTTAAATAATAATAGGTGGGGTACCCTCTACTCCGAGTCAAAATAGAGGTTTAAACCACAACGAAGCTCGTTTGGTGTTCTTTTTAAAAAAAACTGACATAATAATAGTTTCCAAGCTATCATGCCTCCAACTATTTCTAATGATGATGCGAGTAACTAACTAAGATCATCCAATGTATGCAAAGACATTTGATATTATGTTCATTATATTTCAATGAAGATGATATTTGAAACTAACCATGTATATATATATATATGTATATTGGAAATGTAGTATTAATTTGAGAGTACAAGTACGGGTTCTTTAGCTAAAACCCCCTTTTATTGATATGGTGTTTGAAACATACCTTGTCTTTGAAACCCTTTGTAAAAATACTCTTTTCAACTATAAAAGTGCCCTTGATCAATTTTACTTAAAATTTAAATAAAAAGGAAATTTGGTTTAGGCCACATTGACAATTAAAAATGATGATATTTTTACAAAAACATTTTAAAAAACAAGGTATTTTTCAAACTTCTAAATAATCCAACAATATATAAAAGGGAAATTGGGCCCATTATTATGATTTGAATAGAAGCCCATATATGAAGGAGCATAACAAGCTGACGAAAAGTGATAGAGGAATTGGATCATCATCATCACTATACACTTAAATACTGCTTCAACAACCCAAAGAGTGAAAATCTTACAAGCCCACAAATTTTCAACTCCTTCCATCCGGAAGAAGCTTCAACATTATCTGACCAAGTTGATCATATTATATTAGTTGAACCACAATTTTAACAAGAAAAATGCCCTAATTAAGAAGCCTCAATTTCGCCGTTAGGCTTCCTACAGCAATGGATCACAATAGCTGCATGATAATTAATTAATTATTTTGTCACGTCAGTCAAAATTAGGAAATGAATTTATTATTATAGTTACTAATTAATTGTGATTTGTAACACTTTATTTCCTGTCTACTACTGCACCAAAACTAGCAAGTTGCAACTATCAATCGTCCTTTTTTGTTGGCCAAAACCAAACCTGGACATATTCAAACAAGCAATGTATTAATTTGTAATAGTTTTTGTGGTTGCAGGCTGAACCTCAAAAGAGATGGTCAAGATATTAATATATTCATCATTGACCACAATCATGCCTACATATATGGACCAGATCGATTTATTTAGATATAACAAGAGGTGTGTTTGACACAGTTAATTTTTGTTTTGGCTTCCATATATTTGTAGTTTTGTAGCGGATTTAAAAAAAAAAAGGTGGGAAAGTCACTTATATATATATATATATATATATATTAGAAGGACAAATTACTCTTAGAATATTATTATTATTCAAACAAGCTGAAAACTTTTGCATCTCAAGAAATGTCGACTTCTCGTCTAAATTAAATAGGTATATACTGAGGTAATTTCTTAAATGAAGTTTTGAAATTTGAACATCTTATTGTAACAAAAGATAAAAAGATTCAATATCAAGCATCTTTCTCAATTTATTTATTGCAGCAGTATGAAGAAGCGCGAAAAACTTTTAAAGTTGATGATTTTGCTTTAAAGAAAAAATAGCTGCGTTATCTTGATCACAACTTTTTAAGTTATGATGAATTTACTGCATTTTCTCTCTAACCGTTTAATATTTTAAATAATAAATAAATAAAGAGAGAGGAGAGCGTATTCTAAGCTTCTTGACTTCCAAGGCTGCTTTTTTGTCTTTACCAAATGGCTCTTTTCCTATTAACATTGTTCACAACCAAAATTTTGAGATCGGAAGAGTCTGTATACTCAAGGTGTCCCCACACCCCTTTACCCCCGGCCAACATAACATATTCTCTATTTTGTTAGCTGATTCTTTAATTTTTCTATACTTTTTTGATTGGGGAAAATGAAAAATTTCTGCAAATGTTTCTGTTTTTCCCTGGAAGGTCGACCTAAGAGGTATGAAAGATCCTGCAAAATCTGATGTGGTTATCTCATGTTTTTGTTATTAATTTGTATGTTTTTCCTTCTTCTGCAGTTCAAAAAAGAATAGAGATTATCCATGGGACATATACACCCTCAAAGAGCTAGTTCATGCGACAAACAACTTTCACAATGATAACAAAATCGGCGAAGGTGGATTTGGAAGTGTTTATTGGGGTCGAACTAGTAAAGGATCTGAGGCAAATATTTATATATATAATCACACATCTCTCTTTTCTTGAACTTTTACTAGAGAGTTAGTGAATCAGGATTATGAATTTGATGTTGCAGATAGCAGTGAAGAGGCTAAAGGCAATGACTGCAAAGGCAGAAATGGAATTCGCGGTTGAAGTGGAGGTTCTTGGTAGGGTGAGGCACAAGAATTTGTTAGGTCTTAGAGGATTTTATGCAGGTGGGGATGAAAGGCTTATAGTTTATGATTATATGCCAAATCATAGCTTGATCACTCATTTACATGGACAACTTGCGGCCGATTGCCTGTTGGATTGGTCGAAACGAATCAGTATAGCCACTGGAGCTGCAGAAGGAATCGGGTAATTAGTTCCTTTTCTCCTTCAAAACTCATTAAAATACAATGGTATATATAATATATTTTGAACTATATATATCATCTAATTAAAGATGAATCAGATCCACCAAAGTCGATCACATACATATACATCTCAATTGTCTTCTTTAAAAAATTCATTAATCTTTTGCCAAATGCCTGACACGTACAATATCTTCTTCAATCAAGACAAAGGGTTGCCGATCTAATGATTATAAAGAAATTTAAATAGTAATTTGCATCTATGTTTCTCCCCTTTGAAAATCCTTCTATCTATCAGATTAAGTTAATTTGTGTGGACATGTATAGGATGCATTAGTTAGCATATGGATATATATTGAAGGGTCAAACTATTTGTTCATATACTAAAAGTTATTCTTTCTTTGTAAAATTGAAGTTACTTGCACCATGAAGCAAATCCTCACATAATACACAGAGACATAAAGGCAAGCAATGTCCTTTTAGATTCAGAATTCCAAGCCAAGGTAGCAGACTTCGGGTTTGCTAAGCTGATCCCAGAAGGTGTAACTCATTTAACAACAAGAGTTAAAGGAACGCTAGGGTATTTAGCACCTGAATATGCTATGTGGGGTAAAGTTTCTGAAAGTTGTGATGTTTATAGCTTTGGAATACTTCTTCTTGAAATAATCAGTGCCCGAAAACCTCTCGAAAAACTCCCCGGCGGTGTTAAACGGGATATAGTCCAATGGGCCATTCCATATGTGCAGAAGGGAGCTTTTGATCACATTGCAGACCCTAGGTTAAAAGGAAGTTTTGATAGAGCACAATTGAAAGCAGTCATTATGATTGCCATGAGATGTACCAATAGTAATCCGGAGAACCGGCCGAGCATGTTGGAGATCGTGGATTGGTTGAAGGGTACCAGCTTGCAGCTAGGTATCCGGAAGAAGGAGATTGGGATAGTGAAAAGCACGGCGGATGGATATGATCATGACACTGAGGAAGCATATGATGATGAAGACGATGAAACGGATTTTGAAGAGTTGAGAAGGGAAAAATTATCATCAAGGAGGATTTAGATTGGTTTTTTCTTGAAATCAAATTGTGTTTGCAAAACAAATCCATGCTCTTTTATGGATTTTGATATGTTTTTGTCTATGACCAAAATGTAAAGATTTCTTTTTAGCAAAATTTAGAACAGTTATCCATGACTGATCAATTAATGCTACCATCTTGATGGTACCTCTATACTATCACAAACTTGTGTAGATGACATTTTCAATCCTTCTCAATAGATTAAATTAATATACACAATTGAAAATTGTTTAATGAACAATAAATTATAATTTGTGACGAGGCGATTTTATATATTGAGACTATGGTCTTTCCAAAATTAATGATCTATTTCTTGGACCCTAGCAAATGGCTTTTTCCTAACTTATGGCCTTCTTGGAATTTCAAAATTCTAACATCCATAGCTTAATTATGATATCTTTTCTTTTTTTTTCTTTGTCCTTTAAATTTATGCAGATACCTAGAGTTTGGTTTGAACGTGACATTATAAAAACCTTAAATATCTCTACCACTCGGTTGACACATATTATACCAATCAATGTAAAATATGTCCGGATTATCACATGTTCCATCTTTGTACTGACTGGTAAGAACACATGACTGAATATATAAAAACTGATAAGAAAGCATTCTGTAGAAGATATTTTATAAATAGAAGAATTCATATTTCTATGGAGACATGTTCTTTTGGTATATATAAACAAGTGACGTACTTAGTTGGGAATGTTTTGACCCTTTAAACCAGCTGCATACTAACAATTAATTTAAGATGGCCAACTAAATCACATCACTTATATATCCATAAAATCACACATAAGAAAAAAGTGTTGAAATTTATATATAATTTACTTGGACTATATATATTATCTGAGGGCCGGCATGATAATTTATGCGCGGGACTGGGGATGTCAATTCACAGGAAAAAACCAAGAAGCATTTACAAATCCGGCCTATTAGAATATATCTCAATGGATGTTTTCATAATCATCGTCCACTCTAACTATAGCTACCTTATTCTATATGTGTGTGTGTATATATATATATATATCATGTGAAGAAATCATTTCTATACCAACCACTTATACTCGACATGAATATTGGCCTTCGTTTTTTTTTTTTTTTTTTGAGCTTTTAACACCAAAATTCTAGAGAGATATGAAAGTGATATGAATAAGTGACATTGTATATGTGATACACTTGTATTGAATGATGAAAAAGTAGTCATGTGATAATAAATTTGTGAAATATAAGAATCTCACATATTTGTGAGAGAGAGAGAGAGAGAGAGAGAGAGAGAGAGAGAGATATGGCAGTTTGACTTGTAATTTTATTATTTTTTTTCTAATTTCACTTGTAATTAGACATGCAGCCTGCAAAGCTTCATTTCGAATAATGAGGTATGATGGATATGTCCCGCATTCAATTTTTTTTTTTTTTAAAATTCCCTGATTATTTATTAAATATAGTATTTGACATATGTGAATAGAAGACTGTTTATTAAAATAAAGGTTTAATTACACAAATGGCCCTTAACCTTTGCTTTTGTTTTGCAAATGGCCCCCGAACCTTCCAATTCTGCACTGGACACCCCTAACATTTGCTGATTCCTTCGAAGGTGACCCTTGCCTTCCCATCCCGTCCAAATTCCCTGTTAAAATAGCTTATGATCTACGCAAGACTATTTGGAATAGTTTGGAGATTTTATTGGGTTTCCATTATTGTATTACGAGTCTTCTACAGGATTTGGATGTGAACTAGCTCGGTTTGTAACATCCCCCAGAAAATATAACAATAAATTAAATCACTACAAGAAAATACGCCAGTACCGACAGTCAAAATCCATCGGTAATGTCAATTTCCGTAGGAAAAATGAGTTGTCAACAGGAAAGGATGGTCGGAAAAAACCGTCGGTAAACAACTTGCCAGTGATTACCCACGGATGATCTGCGCCTGTCGGAAATCACTATCGGCTAAGTTCGTTGGTAAATTCCGACAACAACTGACAATCGTTGGTAACTTCCGACGACGAAGGTGGCCGTCGGTGATTTCTGACAAATAGCTGAAAAAGGAAATTCTATAATTATAAACCTATTAAACCAATGTCCGACCTGTAATTTCAGCCCAACTATAGGGCCTAGTATCGTATCAGTCCACTTTGCCAAAGGCGAGCCCAAACTCGGCCGCCCGTGTGCGTGACCCGACCCTCTCATATAATTTGTCCAAAGTTTGGCAATGATGGGGTTCGAACCCCTTAGTCTTACCTAGTAAATCCCAACCACTAAGCTAAAGCCAATTCTTGCTCGTTACATGCATTTATAATTTATTTAACATATATTCATATAGTTTTTGCAATTTCACAAAAAAAATACGTTATGCATTAAAAAAAATTATACTCAACATTAATTTTTATGCTTACTTTAAAATTTATAGTCACTTACAAGTTGTAAGTTTAAAAAGTTATTATTTTATTAGTAATTCAAATTTTGTATGATAGTGATTAAGATGTATTTAAAATTCCATACATGTGATTTTTTCACCAAAAAAAAGTTTATTTATATCAAATATTTTTTATTTTGTTCTCAGAAATATTTTTTTTTTGAAGAATTAATAAGTGAAAAAAAATTAAATTTAGATTTAATTTTAAAAAATAATGGAGAATTACGTATTTGCAAGGATGACTAAACTTTTTATTTAATATATATATGTGTGTGTGTGCAAGTTTAAATAATTATATTATATTAATAATTTATATAATGATTAACAATCTCTCAGTTCGAGATTAAAATAAAATATTTAGTAATCATTAAATAGCATATTTCAACTACGTGGCATTAATATATTTGTTAATATAATTAATAAATAATAATATTTGTAGTAATATTATTTAGGTTATATGTTAAATTATTTCAAAATTAGACTATTTTTACGTGAGGTGATAACAATAATTTATTATATTTTAATTAGAATAATAATATTAATACATTAAAATATTTGTTTTTAATTATGTATATATTATTTTGTTTGAGTTTTTTCTATCATTAAAGACTTATTTCACTATTTAATCTTTTATAGTAGAAAATTTTGGATTACATATTTTTTTGTGAATACTTTCTGATATGTATGTAATTTATGTATTAATGTTAAATCTCATAAATTAAAACACACACATATTTCATCATATTACTTTATTAAAATTCATATGATTCTTAGAAATTATTGTATTTTTCAGTAAAAAAATGTTATAAAGATTTCCGATGGCCTATAAAAACAGCTCGGAGATTGCCGACGACATGAAAAACCTGTCAGAGATTACCGACAGCATGTGAAAGTTGTTTTCGACGGTCAAATTACTCCCGTCGGTAATTACCAACAGTCTTTGGTTGTTGTCGGTAAGTATCGATGGCGGGATATTGTCGTCGGTAAGTACCGACGGCTTAAGTTACGCCATCGGTATTTACCAACGGTCGAGTTGTGCCGTCAGTCTTTACCGACGGCCTACCTTGTCGTCAGTAATTGCTGACGGGTTTGATGTCCGTCGGAAATTGCGGATGGATTTTTGTCAACCGTTGGTAATTACCGAAGGATTAGCTGCCGTCAGAAAGTTTCCATCGGTGCTAGCATTTTTTCTAGTAGTGAATAACGTAATCAATATTTTGACAATGATTGAATAATTACTTAAAAATTTCATTGTAAGACTACTTGAATTGCACGATTTAAAAAATTGTTCCTCCAATGACACCCAACGTAAGAATATGGGTCTTGATTAATATGAATCAAAGTACAGTTACTTAATTATATGACAACACAAAGTATAAAGATTTCTTGAGTAACAAACGAGCGAACCATACTTGGACACGTCGCCTCCTGAAACAAATGGTGCCAACTTGCCATTTGTCTTGCTCAGATTGGTGGAACTCAAATGTGAATTAAAAACAACTAAATCCTATCAACTATAAATAGGCCAAATGTTAGGAAGATCATCAGGTTTCTCCAAACTATCATCCCTCTCTCTCTCTCTATGCCCCGAAACATCCTAATTCGTCCAAAACTAACACCCTAAAAACCCTTCAAACACTTAGTTTTACATTTGAAAAAGGCTCATTCTCATTTATAAAAAGATTACAACTTAAAAAACAACTTTGATTAAGAAATATCAAGACTTTAGAGGCACCTTTCACCACTACAGAATTGGACAAAAAAATAGACATACACATTGGTTATTGAGAAAAATGAAGCGCAAAACACGCGCGGTGGCAATTTTGAAAATTTCAGCTAAATAATAGGCGTCGGTTCCTCAAGAAAACCGACGTCTATAGTACATGCTAAACAACAGGCGTCAGTTCTTCAAAGAACGGACGCCTATAGTTTGAAATTTATAATTTTGAAAAAAAAATTAAAAAAATTAAATTTTCACTATAGGCGTCGACTGACGCCTATAGTAAGAAATTTAATTTTTTAATATTTTTTAAATATTTTTTAATAATTTTTTGGGAATGGGCGTTGGTTTCTCTATAGGAACCGATGCTTATAGTAGTACATTTTTCTATAAGATCTTCTCATTTACAAGACCTGTAAAATTGTATGGCTGGCTATTCATCTCTCAAAACCCTCAACTCTCTTCATGTTTTCTCCATGGAAACTACTACTTCTTCTTCCTCATCCTTGAACTTTATGAAAATGAAAGCCCGACTCGAAGCTTTCATTCTATTCGACGGTGAAGAGAAGGGTGCTGGCGATGAGGAGAATCCCAGCACCAAAATCAATTGGTGGCTGATTTGTTCATCTAGAACTACCATGAGAAGTTCAAGTTAAAGAAATAAGCTAGAAGTGTGTGATTTATTGCGAAAGGTTTTGTTATTAGATTTAAGTTTAGTTTCATTTGAAAATGAATCAGAAATTAAAAGTTTTAGAAGTGTGTCATTTAGGGCTTGTTTGAACCTTTTTACCACATCTCTTTATAATTTCACCTATTACTTATTTGACAGCTATTCATTTATAACTACAAATTTTAAATTTCTATTAAATCTACACCACTCATTTCACCAACTTATAATTTCTCCTTATAAGTCACAAAGATAAAGAGAATCAAACAACCACTTAATTGTAAGAGAACAAGATTTTAGATGCGAAATATATTTTCTTTAAAGCCATTATTTCGTTTTTTTTAAGTTGAAGCTTGTTGAGCATTTTCTATTTTTCTTCCACATCTTATTTATTGCACGGATAAAAATATTAAAATATCTCATTCAAAAGAATAAGTGTGATTATTATTCTTGCTGAGATTCAATGACCAAAAAAACGACCGACACCTCATTTAAGCGTCATTAGGTGTCGATTGTACACGAACAATCGATGCCTATTGTTAACTTTAGGCGTTGACCAACAACCAACGCGTATACTTTGAGAATGGGCGTATCCTGCATAGGCGTATGCGTCACAACCGACGCGTATTCATCATTATAACCGACGTCTATTATGTTTTTTTGTTGTAGTGTTTCCGCCTAGAATTATTCAAAGAATATTTGAGAGGTGAGTAACTAATGATTTGATTCCCTTTCAAATATTCATTGAGTTTTCAAAAGACAAACATACATTTTGATGCATTGTTATGAAAAGAAAGATTGATTTATTGTATTTGTATCACTAGATGATACTTTACCGGTCTTGTTTTGCTATGTAGTATACTATATGGTATTTTTCCTATGCTACCAAGATGGGTAATGAATAGTATGGTGGCTTGTCTTTGTGGTTCTTTGTGGTCTACATGGGAATTCCAGTAGGGGTCAACCAGAATTCGATTGTGGATCCAATTGAATTGATATAAATTTTTTCTGCGCATCACTGCTAGTAGTTTAATTAGTGACAGGGCCCTCTTGTGCATCCAAAAGTTTTGTGAAATTCATGATTTTCTTGACATCGTGACTGAAAAGAAGTTTCTTAAACGAAAGGTGAGTCAAAATATTTTGTTACTCATTGAGCACATTGTACTCACTCCCCTTTCTACAACCTTGTAGGTGAATGAACGCAAAATATTTGGAAAAGCAAACCGAGAGTTGGAGCATGCCCGCAGGTAGAAGTGGAATTTTGTATGTAGTGGGGACCAACCTGTGGAGCTACGAGAATACTCTTGATTAAAAGTATATCTAGGAACAATACATGAGCTTAATATCTTTTGTATTAATAAGTATGCCGACTCCTCTATAGATATATATATTTGTGGCTTATGATATTTATATATATAAGAGAAGATGTAGGTGTAACGTTTTTCTAAGTTAATCAATGAAATACCTATTATCATACCCGTTGTGTTTTCTAAAATTTTAACAATCTAAAAGGAGAAGCATTTGTTTGTTTTGTACGTCTCGTTCCCGCTATTTGAGACACATGCGGCCTCATGTAGGAATCACGCGGCCGCATGGCCAAATCTGTCTCCAAATCCGGAGATAGATCTCTTACGTTAGAAAATCCAGATAATAATATATCGTAAAGCTAGTAGTTGGTCCTTTCTATAAGAGAAGAATAGACATAGTTCCGAAAATAATAATAATAATAATAATAATGTGTAAAGTAAAATTTGTAGTTCTAGAAAGGACGTGGATAAAAGTGAAGGAAAAAACAGTGAAAATAGAAAAAGGAAAGGGGAGAAATAGTAGGATCCCCAATTCTTTTGTAATGTGTAAAGTCTCACGCTGTGTTTGATTTGCTTGGTAATTTACATATTACTATAATTTTATCTATCATTAATTGATAGTTATTCCTTTTAAACATTCATTAGACTTAGAGCTTCGCTCCTTATTTTACTTGATTGTTGTAATTTCCCAAAATAGTCTAATACGCAAATAGTTGTTGAATATTTGATTATGCAGAAATGCTGCGAATACCGCCGTACTGCAGGACAAAACTTCTAGGTGCTTGGCTTTGATTTTCAAAAGTTCATGAAAACGTGCTTTGAAAATAATTGTTTGATCTCGTATGACGATGGAGACAACAGAAAATCAAACTCGAACCCTTTTATTTGAATTGTACTACAGCAATTAGATATTTAGGTTCTGGACAGTAAGGGTGTATTTAATTGTATAAATTTTTCATGAAAAATATCAGTTTTCCATCTAAATTTCAACTTTAAGTGTTTAAATCACAAGTGTAAATGAAATTTAAATTTCATAGTACAATCTTATTAAATATAATTTTTATTATTTTTTAAAAAATTAATTCTCACTTCCTCCTAGGTAAAACGATTATTCATGAACAAATTTTGAGTGAGTTAGAGAAACTGAGACCTTCCCAAAAAGAAAAGGGAAAAGAAAGAACGAAAGAAATTGGTAATTAGTAAAAGAAAGCTCAATCTGATTTTTCATTGATCTATGTGATCGGGAGGACCTACAAATGGTACAGTAGCGTATGGTATACCATTCGCCATTCGGATAAGGAAAACATATTCTCCACCCCACACCCTTTTTTTTTTTTACATGAAAAATATTACGGTGTGTATCCTATTAATCTCAACCTCCTATTCTATATACGAGGAGATTATCTCGTTAAATATACATGAGAGATCATTATATCGTCTCTAATATATAGTAATAATCATAAAATAATATGATAATTGATAAAAAATTATTTATTTGACACAGTAAATACTTGACATTATTATATGTCATGAGATGACATTGTTTATGGACAATATCAAGTATTAATTTATCAAATCAATAAATTCCTCTCTTTCTTTTTTTTTTAAATAACTAATAATAATTTGTCAAATATACACATTATTATATTGGAGAGTTCATTAAATATAATGTTAATAATTTGCCACATATATACTGTCAATATTATTGTATTGGAGATGTTCTTAGACGACTCACATTTGGGTTGTGTTCTGGTGGGTCAATCCACTACTAATTTCCCGTTATATGTAAATATGATAATTCCGTCAGATGTATAGCCGAAGATTATTTTAGTGTATTTATTACTATCTTCGTCCCAATTATTTGGCCTTTTTTTCTTGTTTGAGATGTCTGAAATATATAGTCATTTTTATATTAAATAGTCTAATTTGTATTACTTTATCTATTTAATATTTTAATTATAATTATCAATTTTGAATTTAACTCATTAAATAAGAACAAATTAAGAACACAAATCATAAAATTTATTTTTCAACACATTTCTTAATCTTTATAAAAAAAAATTGAGAACAAATAATCGTGACGAAGGTAACATTATTTCGAAACAACTAGAAGTTTTCTAACACGTAGTATGCACGCAGGACGATGCTCACATCTTGACTAAGAGCATCTCCAATGGGGTAGTTAAAGACTTGGGTGGTGTAGAGGAGAGAGATAGAGAGAAGTTGATTATTTTAATTAAATGTTGGTGGAAAGAGATGTAGGAAAAAAAGAGAGGAAAAAGTTGAAAAAAAAGGAGAGATATATGTAAATTCAAAAAAAAATAATAAAATAGTAGTAGTATAGTCTTTGAAGAAGGTCCAAATTTAGACCTTACAAGGAATACGAGGAAGAAAAAGTGAATAAAAAGTTGTGTAAATGAGATAAAAATGATTAAAAGAAAAAAGAAATTAAAATAAAATAAAAAACATACAGAGTCCACAAATTTTTTGGATCTTTATCTCTCTTTTTGGACCATTGAGTAAGACTCCATGCATTAGAGATGCTCTAACTATTTATGGACCTTGCATCAGATTAATTGAATCCTATAACATTCTTCGGATCAGATAACTCCAAGCAAATTATTTACCCAAGATTGTTTGATTCTCCTTATTTTTTCAATTTATAATTTTATTTATTATTAATTTGATATTTGATTTGACAAATGTTCAATTACAACTATATATTTCAAATTTTTTTACATTTTTAAATATACATTTTACTTCTCTTCTCCTTATAATTTTCCGATATTTAAACAAATAATGAGAAACAAACAAGCTTACATATATCAGAATCAGATGATGATTATTCCAGAGAAACAAAGTTAAAAATCAAGAAAGTCTATTTGCCATTTCTTCAATTCAATGGCGTCGTCGGGCAAGAAAATTGAACGCCCCGTTATAAACAATCCTTTCCTCAATATCATAGTAAACCCGGATGGATCAGTTAAGCGAGATCCTGAGATCAGAAACCCTGCAAATCCTGATCCTGCCACCGCCGACGTCGTCTCTGTTCTCAGCAAGGATGTTCCCCTTGATCAAAACAAGAAAACCTGGCTCCGGCTTTACATTCCCCGGCAAGTGGATGTCTCATCTTCCTCTTCTGGCAAGAGATCGGAAGAGCACAAGTCTGAAGGCGGTGGGTTCGTTTTCTGCAACGCAGATTCTGCTGTTTATGATGTTTTCTGCAAAGGCTTGGCAGAAAAACTAGGTGTAATGGTGATTTCTTTGGATTACCGTTTGGCGCCGGAGCACCGGCTTCCGGCGGCGTATGAGGACGCCATGGACGGTTTGAAATGGATTAAGACTACAGAAGACAAGTGGGTGAGTCGACTCGCCGATTTGGGTAACTGTTATCTGTGTGGGACCAGTGCAGGGGGAAACCTGGCTTACCATGCAGGATTAATGGTGGCTGGAGCGGGGACGGAGCTCCGACCCGTGAAAATAAACGGGCTGATCCTTCACCACCCGTACTTCAGTGGGACGAAGCGGACGGGGTCGGAGGAGAGGCTAAAGAATGACCCACTTTTGCCACTGTATGCTATTGATGAGATGTTCGATTTGTCATTGCCGGAAGGTGTTGATAATGATCACGAGTACTGTAACCCGTTGGTGAATGGCGGGTCGAAGAATATTGAGCTGATGAAATCCATGGGCTGGCGGGTTCTTGTCACGGGTTGTTTTGACGACCCGTTGGTGGATGCGGGTTTGGGGTGTGCCAAGAGGTTGGAAGGAAAAGGGGTGCCCACGACGAAGTTCTTTGGGGATGGGTATCATGCTATGGAGGTCTTTGATCCATCCATGTCTTCTCGACTCTATGATGTCATAAAAGATTTCATATATTCGACTTCATGAGGAAAGGTTTGGGTACCAAAAAAGACTTGTTACATATATCTAATAACTAGATGATAAAAGTAGTTTGCAATTAGTATTTTATGCAAGTTTCTAGTCGGATTTGTGGTGATTCAATTTAAGAATATTGTTTTGTGGTCATAACTCACTAAGATAAGGTGCTTTCTTGTTCACATAATAGAAATGACTTTTATAAAAAATAAATAGTGGAAATTAGTCTAGTACAATACAAGTGAATTTTATGAAATGAAATATGTAGATGTAATTGATTGATTTGAACTTATTTTATTTTTAAATAGAAATAGTTTCTGATTGTGACACAAAATTAGTGTTGAGTAATTCAATATATCACTCTTGTATTGGATGAAGAATTTGTTATATTTGATTGCAAAAAAAAAAAAAAAGAATTTGTTATATTTGTTGGTTAGATGACTAACGTTATGCTGTCTTGATAGGTTGAGCACTACCAGTGCAATTTTACGCATTTATTTTCCTCATAATTTCCTGCTGGGCCGGGCCGACCTAGCAAGCCTGAAACGCATGCAATATTTGAGCCTAATTGATCCGTAAGCCCCAATTCGTTAAAATTTTATCTCCAATTTAAAATAAAAATGGATTTTAAAAAAATCATGAATTTACGTAAATACTGAACAACATGTACTACAAAATATGTATTAAAAAAAAAAAACGGATAGTGATTGAATTCATAGTTATACCTATTTCCAGTTTGAAATATAGTAAATAGAATGCTATGAGAATGATGAAATCCCAAGACAATATGGTACTCACCATGAAAACCCACCTCCCATATGGACTAATGACTTAACATGTTTATCTTATGTGAAAAAGTGATATGCTTAGTTATCAATCATATATTAGATGATTGATACGCTTCAATTCCACCACTTGCATATAAACCAACTAATCCATATTTGCTAACTAATCAATGTCAATTACTCATGTTAGATAAACATGTCTCCCTAGAATTACTCATGAAATCATGAGAGAGTAGACTTTTGTTAATCCATTTAACGGGGTTATCTTAACTCCCGTCAAAGGGGGTTCAATTACAGAGAGCGAAAGAGAGGGGAATTGTCGATGAGAAAGTATGATTTTTTTAACCCTTTATCTTAACTCTCGTCAAAGGGGGTTACAATTAGAATGAGCGAAAGAGAGGGGACTTGTCGATGAGAGAGTACGATTTTATTAACCCTTTAACGGGGTTATTTTAATGGATAAATTTATATACTATTATTCTTACGATTTGTTTTACAATTTGCATACATAACATTATTCTGTGAAATCTTACATTAATGTTTCTGAGAAATTAATGGATTTCTGTCGAGTTATTAAAAAAGTTAAAAGGGTTACAATTAATGACAATTGATGAGGAATATATAATCACGGAATTGGGACACCGGTTAGTTCACACAAAACTTCCCTTCTTTTCTTCACAGCTCTCTCTCTCTCTCTCTCAAAATGTTCAAGTTGCCTAGCCTTGATTATATGTCTCTTATAAGCCCCATAGCATGTTTAGTGTTGGGGAAAATGAGAGGGGGGAAGGAGAAGATGAGTGGGAAAGGGTAAATGAATTCAGCCCCTCGTTTACCTTTTTTCACCCAATATCTCTAAAACACACACACACATGTGGGCTTTTACCCTAACACTATTTAGCATTATGGGGAAAATCCAAGTTTGGGTTTCTTCCCCCACATTAATCATACTTTAATGGAGGTTAAAATAACTCCGTTAAAAGGGGGTTAACAGCTAAACAAAATGTGCTCCTAATAAGATGCTCCATATATATTATTTTTGAGCCCAAGAGGGGCTGTGTTAGCAAGAAAGTTGTCTAGGATATGCTAGCTAATGGGCCAAATCACTGCCTCTTATAATAATACACCGTTCCACGCTCAATTTTTGAGATACTGAATGAAATAATCTATTTTGGGACATTTTTGTTGTAGGTTTTCTCTTCTCTATATAAAAATCCATCCAACGAATCTATTGTAGGTTTTCTCCTCTATTTAAAAATGCATCCAAAGAATCAATTTTTGAGATACTGAATGAAATAATCTATTTTGGGACATTTTTGTTGTATGTTCTCTCTTCTCTATTTAAAAATGCATCCAAAGAAAAATTCGCATAAGATTATTTCTTCAAGAAGCACATGTACAAGAAAAAGGAACAAAAACCATCTCAAAAGAGCTACAAGAGTTACACTTAATAGTCACTCATCTAATGTCTCTGTGCATGTGCCTTCTCTTGACAGCCAACAACACGAACACCAGACTTCAATTCTAAAATAAATTTATTTGAACAAATATATATATATATATATATACACACAACAAGCGTAATAAATAAATTCTTGATACAATGAAGGGTACATCACTAATAAAATAAATTTTCATCTCATTATATAATAATATTGTAATGCAATGCGTATATCTCTCTTATTTTATTTATATACTAAAATTCAATTATGATGAATAGAAATTATCAATAGCACCCATTTTGTTGTGGATGCAGACCGATGAATAATTCTGTCACCACATCAGAACTCGTTGAATTTTGGCTGCAACTCCCATTTTCCTTCTGCTTTTCTGGGGTTTTTTCTGTTGCTTTCAACCCACACTGCAATTATCATAACCCATAATAATCCTTTTAGCAGTTTTAGCGAGATTGATGCATCAAACAATATATGTACTTAGAATTCCATAGAATTAAGCACCCAAAAAAAAAAAAAAAAAAGCTCCAGTTAAGTCATTTTACGATTCAACAATTAGTACTTGACAGATGAAGCAATGAACCTATAATAAAATGTGTAAATATACAAGAGAAAAAAGTACCTTTTCACATAATTTTGCATTTTCTTCTAGCAGAAACTTCTCCTGAGTTCGTAGACAAGTACATTTGTCAGTAGTACTTAGGAATTACTATATTAAATAGGATGCAAGCATCATTCCAGTTTATTACTCTCTGTGTTAATTTTATAAATTAATGATACCTTTGCTTTTAGTATTTCTATTTCTTCATTGAACAATTGAGCCTGCATGCAAAAATGCAACATTTCAATCAAATTTTTGCCTTTAAGAAAAGGGGAATTATACATCTTTAAAAATATATACCTTTCTTGATCTGATGAGCTTTAGGCTTCTTTCCAACTGGTTATCAATCTCCTGGAGTTCCTCGAGTGAGCAAGTCCTCAAATTGTGCCCTAAAAGCTTCCTAAAACACCCAAAATTTAATCGCTTGGTTAGAGCCTGCTGAGAAATCAGGAAAATATATAGGCAAATTCCGGAAGAGAGCTCATCATCATGCAAAGCCTAAAAAGGAAGCAAACTTACTTTTTCAAGAAAATAAGCAAATACTTCATCAATTATAAAAGGTTAACCTTTAGTTCTAAAAAGTCTAAACACAAACAAAGGAGGGGAGGGGGGCCAAAAAAAAAAATTAAACGATACTCGTTCAAGATGTTTACTTTTTAAAGTAAATTTCAACCTTCTTAAGCTTAGCCAATCTTGCTCTAAGTTATATAAGCGCTTGAGGAAAATTAAAACACTAACTGTTTGGAACTTTCGAGGCGCTCTATCTGGCGTGCCAGGAATCCTGCTTCCTCCTTAAAGTGCTGCAGAAATCAGTATATGTGCATCATACAAAACGAACATCATGAGGCAATAAACAAAATGTTCAACAAAGAAGCCGAGTTTTAGCTTGGATTTTTAGAACAAATTCCAAATGGAAACTTTCTCACCTGCATTTGTCCTTCAACTTCAGAATGATTATAAGTCTTTTGCTGTTCTCTTGCATATTCAAGGTATCTCTTTATAGTCTTCTGCATGCTGTATAAAGGATTATAAAAATATTATTGGACAACTAATTTAGAAAACTGCTAAACTTAATACATGCAGTATGGCCAAAGGGAGGAGGGGGTACAGAGTAGTGAATATGAAAACATAGCAAAAACAAAAATCAAGACCAACCTTTTAGTTTCTGTTGATTTATCATATGGTTCAGAAAGCAAGGCATCAATTACACTTTTAACTTACAAAGAGTACCACATATTTGGAAAATACTCTCTTCATCCCACATTTATAGGCTTGTTATTCTTTTTTAGATATCCTAAATATATGTGCTTGTTTCTTTATTGAGAAATCTAATATTCATTACTTTACAATATGTATGTTCCTAATATTATTCTTAATCTTTGTAAAAATTCAAATGATGGTGATGATGATGATGATGATAAACAACCCAATTTTTCATCTCATCATATCCTGACTTACGAAACACATGGTGATCTATTTAGAAATCCTAGTCTATTAGGAAATATTTAACTATCATAATGATTGTTAGGAAAATGTTATGTATTGGGAAGTATTCACAAAATCTTTAATAAAATATAGTAATTTTACGATTTTATCCTTGAGTATTACGTGATTAGGGAAAAATGATCTAGGAATAATTAAGATGGTGAATTTATCATGTTCTCATAAAACATTTTATGAAAACTTCCCTGCACATAGCAATACTCTAATGTCATTTAATCTGCATCAGCTATTACAATCGAGCATATATCACATTTCACAATTATGACATCTTTTGGTAGCTTGCTCAAACGAGCAAACCTATTTATATATGATATCAACTGATGTGAAATTGATAATACATACGTCCCTCTTTCTTCCTTCTTGCTCTTTTTCCTTTATTTTTATTTTTATTTTTATTTTTATTTTTATTTTTATTTTTTATTTTGTGAGAGGAATCCCCCTCCTTTTTGATATAATGTTTTGCCTATTAATAATACTCACATCTTGGACTTGGATTTTCAAGTTGAGATATTTCTGAACTGACGTGGAATTGATGGTGGCTAAGTGTGAGAACACGAAAATCACAAATAACATTCTAGGTTATGTTTATTAATTAATTCTTTGTGAAGTAACTCTCCAAGAGGATATCTATATTAGTGATTGAAAACTAGGGGGGAAAATGAATATATATATATATATATTCAATAATGTTTAGTCTACTAGAGATTGATCTTTACTTATGTGACACTAACCGACTGATAAAGTAGATACCATACCTATACACTTAATTTCAAATCATTACCCTATCGATTAGAGATAAATATCAAAAAAAAAAAAAAAGAGAGAAAAAAAAGGATATATATATAGAGAGAGCAATGAGGAAGTGATTTTTCAAAGGGAAAATTCTCCCCACACAAACTTATCTCAACATCACATTTTAAACTATTGTCTTTATTTACATAAATATCCGTAGCTAGAATTACATTAACAACCATTGTTAAATTTAATCCTTTTTTTTCTTCCACCACAAATATAATTATCTTAATTTGAATTCTTTTTAATAATTATTATTCTTTTCAATTCCCCCTTTTTTAGTAATCACTTGCCACAATTTTGATTTATAATACAACTCGACAACTTTAGATTTTAAAGATTTATTTTCTTTAAAGTTTCATTTTAGCACCTAACTTTTAGACGTTTCATGAAGAATGATTTTAACCTTTTTCTTTTTATTTTAATATATATTGATTTATATAAAGTATAAATATATTTATAATATTACTTAAGAACGAGTGATTGAATTGAAATAAAAAAATGCAATAATAATAATAATAAACTAATGGTGTTAACTTAAAATTTAATTTCAATTTTGTAGGACTGAATTGTTCTAAATTAGAAGTTTTGAAAAATCTATACATTTATATTTGAGCTATTTAAAAAGTTAGAATATTAATGTGCAAAAAAAAAAAGGATGGAATATTTTGTTATTCAATTTCAATTTTTAAAAAATTAATTAAATCTAATTTGGAAAGTTATAGATGTTTTAGTATTCTATTAAATTAAGTTTGAGAGATTGTCTTTTTAACTCTACATACAAACTTGTATTAGTAGTTTGCACTTGAAAATTAGCTCAAATTAATGTTCATGTTGAGAGCTTCAATTCAACATCTAATTTGTATATATCTTGACTTACAAACAATGTAAAAGAAAACAATTACGTTGTGTTAGGTATAATATATTTAGGAATAAAAATATTTGATGTAATTTTATACATTGACTATAGATAATTAATTTCATGGGTATATGTGTAAATAGATAGTGGTGTGCTAATTTAAAATGTCTATTAACCGTGGTGCATTTATAATATGGTGTGGAAATAAAAATTCGTAATGGTAATATAATTGCCCTCTCTCAAAATCAAAATTGTGGAAGATGTCTTTAGAGATCATTCAAATATGAATAGGTGTAAGGATAAAGTTTTTTTTACAGTTTTTCTCTTAATTCTATCACTAGATAAGATGTTCTTGTAAACATGATCCATAGACTAAATTGTATCTTATTTTCTCGCCACTTTCTTTTTTCCTTGCCAAACACCATGAGTAATTCTATTTATCTAGACTGTCTTGTTGACATCACTACATTAGATGAGTAACTATTTATAAGTATATGGGGGACTTCATTTATTCAATGACCAAAACGAAATGAAAACTAGACTGAAAAACGGTCTTTAGTCTAGATAAACAAATAGCATTATTCAAACACCACAGTCCTTTTTAATCTTACAAAATACCTCACTCATCCAAATTATTTTGCACATCATTTTGGTGATATAAAATTTATTATTATTATTATATATAAAATCACACATATATAATGCATAACCTTAATAAATAAATTTTAGTTAATTAAGATTATGTGTCAAATAATCTAGATAATATTAATTTTTTTTAATATTAAGCTGAGATAGTTCCCCAAAAAAAATATTTTTAATAGACCGTATTAGATGTGAAATATATAATTATGTTATAAATAAATATATATATTAAAGTTCACTGGAAGAAATATGTAGTGTATTGAATGGAATCCCAAAATAATAATAATAATAATCTATATATTAATAATAAGAGAAGTTGTATGGTGTTATAATTTCCGGCCACTAGTCTGGCTTCATTAGGATTTTGATGACGTCATCTGTGAAATTATATATTTCTTTTTATTTTTTCCTGAATTATCTTCTTCATCACATCTTCCCAAAATCTGATTTTTTGTTCCTGCCTTATCTTTGGAAGATCTTCATACCAATTTTAATCTCCTTTTCAAATTTGTGTGGTCTATTAATCTCAATCACTACATCTTCTTGAAACGAGCTTACGACCACACTCTTGAATATCTACCCGATTACCTATTCGTTTTAACTTCCAAACTCTAATTGATTGTTCGCTTTCAAATCTCTGATCCATCCCTTTCAATATCCAAACCTTAATCGATCGCTTTAGATCCTCAGAAATTTTCTGGAATAATGACGGGTATTCCGGCCATCAAACTAGAATTCTTATTGCTGTTGTATATGTTAATGTTGAACTTTCTTATTGCTGTTGTTCACCCCGTGTAACACACGGGCTTTAATTTTAGTAGTAATAGTAATAATAATAAAAGCAATTACATGACTATAATTATCAAATGCTAATTTTAATGTTCACAACAGTTCTTTGTTTTTTTTTTTTTTTAATTATTGCAACAAAATAATCAATAACTTTTTAGTAACCGTTCCTTTTGAAAAGCTCTACTGGCAAAGGCAATACTCATCATAGTCGTGCCAAACAGATCCTAATCTAGAGATTCAAGATGGCATACTGAGTGTTATATATATATATATATATATATATTCATTGATAATCCTACGAGATCACAATAGAGATTGTAATGGAGAAAAAGGGCAGTTATCATTCCCTTCCGAATTTGCAATATCAGTGAAGGATTATTATTTCTTAGGATTGAATGTAAACAACAAATAAAATCATAGCTTAGCTTCATATATATTTGAAAGTGACAATACATGAAAGCAGTGAAACTAATTTCCACTATTTATGAAATGCATATGAGAGGTCATTTAGAAGTCAAGACTATATTTTTAATTAAGTGGATAGAGATAGACTCTATACAAGTGAGTGTATTTATGTGAGAAGGCATGTACCACATTATCCACAACAGTTTGTGAAGAAAAGCACTTGGCTATGATGTTGAATGTGATTATATATGGGCCAATACTTCCCAAAAACTTAAGACTTGGTGCAAAATAGATGCTCAACAAAACATACTATTTCAAAAAGGTTAAAGTCAATGATATGATGATTACCGAAATTCATCCCCCTAAACTTGACTATCGATGTAGTGCAATCAATATGGGTCAAAAATTGTATTTTGGTTGAAAGTGAAGGTGTTTTAATTACCAAAAGACAAACAATTCTCATTAATTTTTGTACAACGTATGGATATTTGACACACTTAACTTCACTTAAATTAACCCAATATGGGATTAGTATAACTGTCAAATAGTACAGTCTCTGCAAAGGTGCACAAAAGCCATCCTTACTTGCTGCATCAAGTGATCAACTGGTCCAACAGTATAATAAAATGTACCAAGTTGTAGAAATCCAATAAAAAATTTGTAGAAACTTACTTGGAGCTTGAAAATTCATAAAGTTTTCCTTTTTGAGATAAAATGATCAAAGCTACTTCAGCATCACACAGTACTGAGAGCTCATAAGCCTTCTTCAATAGCCCGCTTCGACGCTTGGAGAAGGTTACCTGTCTGCTTGTTGAATTTTCAATCAACTTCATTTCGACCTTTCCTCTCACCATTTCAGTTTTCTGCATCCAAAATCACCTAATTTTTCATTAATTTTGATTTCATAATGAAACCCTAAAAAGATTCAAAGAATACCAATCTGGGGAGAAACTTGTTGACCAAAATATTTTGTCCAAATTTCTGTGAAAGAAAAAGAGGATCTGATTGAAATTGTTACTAACCTGATTTATATATATTCACCAGAGGTGCAGCAACAGATAGAACCCCAAAAACCCTAGCAAATTTTCTTGAAAGAAGTTCAGACTGCTGCCCAATTCCAACAAGAAAAAAAAAAGAAGGAAGAAATAAGGGGGAAAAATCAAGAAATTCCTTTAAAATTTTCCCTGATTAACTGAGAAGTCAATGGATGAAACAGCAAGGATTACAACCTGTGAGGCAACCCAGAAACATCTGAACCTAGGAATTAATCCGTGCTATGGCATCAAAAGTCTGAGGATTAATCAGAACCCAGCTCACAAAATGAGATTTACAGAAGTAACGAAGTAAAAAAAAAAAAAAAAAAATTCCAGTGCTTTCAAGATTTTATAAGGGGAGGAGAAAGAAAATCGAAAATGAGACCAAAAAGGTTAAAGACATGAAGGATTTCTCTGCTTCTTTGATGCAACAATTTCTTTATTTCCAGACCACAGAAGCAAACATTTCCTTATTAATCATATGTATTTCCTTATTAATCATATATATGTTATTCCCTTTGTCTTTTTCTGTCAACTTTTAACCACAAAAAAGGCAAGGCACAAAAAGGATTAAATTCATGAAATAAAGACTCCAAGAAAATTTTTTATTTTATTTTTCTATCTTTTTTTGGAAAGTGAAAACTAGAGATAATAACTACTGCCATGGGTGGCCTTCAAGGTGCGCAAGTGGTGCGATTATATAGGACCTCATCATTTAAAGGACACAAAAATTTTTTTTTTTCATATAGGCGTGACATTAAAATTTTTAAAAAACTTTTAAAATGTCATTGGTTAAAAAATAAGCATTGTTGTGACTTCAATTTTTTAAGAATTTTATTGAAAGTTATTAGGTTAAGAATTATGATGTATTTTATTATTTGAAAAAAAAAAATTAAACCAGGCCTTTAAAACTTAAATTTGCCATTAATCATTAAAGGCTAAAAAAATAATAATCATATATTATTATAAAGCCAACAAGTTAATAAGAAAATTGGACACCATGATGAAAACGATTGTTTTTAATGTAAAATACTATAATTTATTTTTCTAATATAACTTTTATTTAATCAAAGAAGACACCATTTTATATTATTATCACACAGGACACCCAAGCTCTCACGAGACCCTTTTTTTTTACGTCGAGAGGAAATGCTTTTGGCTCAGTTGTTTGAAAATAAATATCAGAGCTTGTTTGATCCCTTTTATTCTCTCAATTTGATTTGACACTTAATTTGATAACTGTTTAATTACAACTATATATTTCACACCTTTTTATATTTTTAATACACAATTTACCTCTCTGCTCATTATAAATTCCTCATATATACGATAAAACAAACTCTCAGATTATGCAAAAGGGAATTTTATTTTTTTTAAATACATATATTAAAAAATTTGGGGATGGGGTTAACATCAGAGGTGAACATCATCGTACAAATGATTTGATGTGTCCACCAATTGGATACTGACAGCACAGAGTTGCCAGTTTTCCAAAGATGGTCACCCCGACGGGTCCGACCAATGGAAACAAAACGACGCGAGTCACGTGGCCTCCATTATCTGTTTAGCGATGCCCAGAACATACTATCATACTTCAAGTGCCAATTGTTGCTTGCGGCCCCTACGAATTGCATATTAACAGCTTGTTGTTTCGACTTAATTTTCTACTACAAAATCTATTAATAAATTAAATTTATATTAATTACATATTCTCTATAAACAATGATAGATTTTTCAAATTTTCTTATAATCTTTTTCTACCTTTTCCGCAGACATTTTAAACAAAAATAACTTTTCATTTCAAAAACTAAAAACTAGCTACAAAGAAAGAGTCACTCGTTGCTTTGACCAATGTGTCTTAAGACAAATAGATGCACACTATGTTTGGTAACAATTAAAAATTACAATAATTAATTTATGCTTAGGGTAAATTTCATAAAAGGTCCTCAATCTTTACACTTTGACTCGCTTGAGTCTTTAATCTTTTTTTAGCTCGATGGGCCCTCAACTTTTCATAAATATGCACAGAAAATCTCTGTTAACTGAACAAATTACTTTTGTATCCTTTCCTTTAAATCCGATCTTTTTTAAAAAAAGAATTTAAAAAATAAAAATATATAAAAATAAAAAGGAAAAAGAAAAAAACTGAAGAGCCTGCGCCGGGGGGGTGCTTCACTGCCATTTCCGGCAATGAACACACTGTCGGAATGGCAGTGCGAGGGGCCTTTCAGGCAATGAAAAGGGGGGAGAGTCTGTCCACTGCCGGAAATGGCAGTGAAGGTGTTGCCATTTCCTGAAGCTGAAAGGGGAGGAGTCCCCCCTTCACTGCTGGAAAAGGGGGGGAGACTCCCCCTGCAGTGTCATTTCTGGCAGTGTGTTCATTACCGGAAATGGCAGTGAAGCCCCTTCCTCGGTGGGCCCTTCAGTTTTTTTTCTTTTTCCATTTTTATTTTTATATTTTTTAAATTCTTTTTTTAAAAAAATTAAAAGAAAAGGGTACAAAATTAATTTGTTCAACCACTTAACGAAATTTTGGATGGATTTTATAAAAAGTTGAGGACTTAGCGCACTAAAAAAGATGTTAAGGACTCAAACGATTCAAAGTACAAAGGTTGGGGACCTCTTTTGAAATTTACCCTTATGCTTATAACTACAGACTCAGATTAGACCTTATACAATTTTGAAATTTCTTTTCAACAACATATTTTTTTATTAAAATATTCATTTTTGAAAAATAAAAATCATATACCGTTTGACTTACACCTGGAGCACCAAAAAAGTTTTGGTATCGTTTACAAACTAATTCAAATAAATAAAATCTAGTCAAATTAATTACATGTATATATTTTATAAAATTCACATATAATGTACAAATCTCCACCGTTTAACTTCGTATATTCTTATTAAAATTAACTAATTTGCTAAGTCCATACCGGACAATCACGTTTTAAATTGTGTGGTGGTGTGCAAATTTGTGAAAATGACTTTTTAACAACTGTTGAAAAAAATATTTTTTTGTAGAATCAATTTTATATGTCCCAAAGTTAAAACGGGTCTCATTCGAATTGTTAAAGATAATTTATCACGGGTAATGAACCTATATATGAAACCGTATGTTTAGGAAAAAAAGTCACCTTCACCGTAATTTGACAAGAATGACGAAGAAAAATAAGACATTCACCATCCATCTAATTTGTAAATTGTAACTCTATTAAGTACACAAATGGACGAAAAACGTATTTTTTTGTGAAGAATAATGATAACCCTCTCTATTTCATTGGTACCAATTGATAGAAATTTAAGGCATTTCATTTCATAGAAAGAAGTTAGAGAGAAACTATCAATCAAAATAATTGAGTTGTTTGAGATTTTTTTGAAAGACAAAACTATCAAAAGATGAATTAATAAGTGAACTAATATGGAGGTTATCATTACTCTTTTGTGAATCATCATATGCGATTTTGTTTTTCTCGTGCACTTTTTATATTTTTTTAATAAAATAATGGCTCAAAATGGAATATTTTTACTCTTGATCGTTGATTTATTAGACAAAAGAAAAAAAAAATTATTATTTAGAAAACAATTCTAGTTGCATAATTTTTCTCTTGAGCCAGATCAACTATCAATAGAAATCAGCCAAGCCACATAAGGTTTCGTGTAAGAGCCCGATCTGACTCTGTAGAAATCACCCTAGTTGCATATGGTTTAAATAACAATCTATAGAATGTTAACATTCGACTATTTGAGAAAAACATATCATATTCTTTGAAATTATTTCTAAGAGACTCTTTATATTCACGATGTATTGAAGGGATCTTATAAAGAGACAAAATTTTAAAAACTCCAGTAAACTCTCTATTTTTTTTACTCTTCATCTTACTATTTTCAAGAACATTTCATTATTATTTCGCGTGTTTTACCAACGGTGTATTTGATTACTAAAGATTTTCTATAGAAAATAGTTTTTGCCGCTTAAATGTTTTTGATTGATAATTTTTTATGAAAATTATCTTTTCACCTTCTGGCCATGTGACCCATTTTCCTTGAAAATAAGGAAAACGTTTTCTTATGAGGTGTAAGTTTTAATTTTCTAGGTAATTCTTACTTTTTTAATTCTATTTTTAATCAAACACGTTATAATTTATTTTTTATAAAATTCAATTACCAGTAATTCAATTCCCCATGTTAGATCTAGGCTTTAATTTCTCTCTTTGACACTCCACTTATAATATTAAAAAAAATACCGTCAATTTAATTGATAGGAACATATTTTCCTGTCAAGTAAATTTTATACTTGTAATCAAACGCACTCTTATAATAAATATCACTGACCAGTAGAATCAAATGTAATTAGAGAAGTTCAAAAAGTGAATATTTAAAATTTGTAGCCGTTGAATTACATAGAGTGGGTTTGACACTTCAACTCGTTTTTAAAAAGCTATTACCTCCATCTAAAAAAGATGGTTCTATTTTTTTCATATAAATTAAGAAAACTTTATTTAATAGTATTGAAAAAGTAAATTTTAACAGCATTTCTCTATTATATCCTTTTATTTATTAATTATTCCACCTTAATATTTCCATTTTTTTATAATCATACACATTAAATGAGGGCATATAAGAGAACTAATATCTCAATTGTTTTAAAAAGGAAATTGGACCATCTTTTGTGATGAATGAAAAAGGAAAACTGGACCATTTTTTTAAGACGGGGTAGTAAAATAGAAAACCTACTAGTACTGAATTGGGTGCATTGACTCTTAAAAATAACTAATATTTTCTATTTGCCTCTAGATATTCTCTAACATCCCCTTCTCTATCTTTAAGGACCTGTATGATTTTGATTTTATAAGAATTGATTTTGTAAAAAAGTGATTTTTTTTTAAGGTTAATGTGTATTTGAAAAGTAAGAAAAAGTTATGAATTTACGTTATTTTAATATGTGAATATATAATTGAAAATAAATTTGAATGAAAATTAATTTTGAGAAAATCAATTACATACAGGGCCTAAGTAAAAGCAGCTCCATTAAAGTAGGACCATTCAACCAGAATTGTAGAAATGTGAAGGGGTACTAGTATAATTTGGTGTTCAAGGGTGGCCAGTAATTTGGATTTGGGATCAATTTGCACCAAACCATTTTAGCCAATATAACCATTTTTTCAAGGTACTAGTTTGTTAGAACGTGCCTTGCACGTTGTATGTTTCAATTAATATATTTTAAATATGTAATTTTCATTAAAATATCTTATTACAAAAGTACTTCTCTACATAATATTTTTTGTTAATATTATACTTTTTTGGCTTTTGTCCTCTTATTTGACCAATATTTTTGTTTGTATTGAAACTCCGCGTGAAGGCGCAACACATATTTGTCTAATGTTTTCATTTTGAATTTTTTAGGTATTCCCTTTACGAATTACATTGCATTACTAAACATTTGGATTGTGTCACGAAATAATATGGCTTGGATTTTCTTAGCCTACGAGACATAAAAAAAAATTAGTTAGTATGTAAAACAATTGCTAAGATAATAATATAATGATTCAAACATAAAATAAAGAACGGGTTAAAACTAAGATTGGATTAAATTAAAAGAAAAATATAAGTTGGATTTGTGTTTTAATATTCTTGAATTTATTTAGATTTCCATAATTAATTTATAGTGGGTGTGTAACATCCCGTGAAATTCCTCTATTTGAAATAGTGATATCTTCGGAATAATAATTGGTTTTGATATTCAGTTATAAGTAATCTATGAATAATTTCATAATGGAATGTCTACTCGAGACATTTTATATGAATTTGAAGACATTTTTTGTTTAGTTGACGATTACTCGAATGTATGTCAATTTCTTCATCGGTTATAGAAATTTGTTACAAGAATGATTAAGTTTAATCGGGTAGTAAATTTTGAGACGGAAAAGATTCTTAAGGTAATGATATGATGTTTTACTATTATAATCGGAAATTTAAGGACTTAATTATCGAGTTTAATAGGTAAATGGGTTACTAAGAGTTAAAGGGAAAGATCTTAGACACTTGGATCTAATAGGTTTCTTTCCACATGATTTGAATCCAAGACCCACATTTGGCACCTTGATTAACTAAGAAGCATTCCTATTCCTCCAATTTGACTCATTGCTATGGACAAGTGGGAGTCTTTGCATTGGTGGAACTCAAAGTCTTTAGGAAACAAGAATAAAAATTCGTCCATAAATTGTGCAAGGCTTTAGAAACTCACAAAAGACTTTCAAAAGCTCTATTTTGTCTCTCCAAACAAGGCTTAGTTCATATACATATAGAACCCACATTCTAAAGGTTACTTTGCCTAAATTTACCAAGGATTTGAGGGTGTTTTTCCATTTGGTAACAAGTTTTCATTTCAAAGGTTCAAACAAGCAAGGTGAGTAATCCATTTCTTTGGTTTATTTGCATGCATAAGTTTCAAGAAAATGTATGTGTTTTGATTATTGTTAAAATGATTTCTTGCATAAGAAGTGCTAGAGTCCCTCTACCATTTTGTATTGTTTGCTTTGGTTTGATCCATGTTAATCGTTATGGATTGAAAGTTTGGAAATCCGGTATAAGCAAACCGGAAGTCGTTATGAATCTATTGTGTTGCCATTACCATATTGGTATTTGTAAGGCAACGAGGCGCCATGGGTAGTAGGAATTTCTAGTATTTGGGGCCCTATAATGTGATCAAAAAGATTTGTGCATCTTAAAGTTCTTAAGATTGGAGCATGAAATGATTTTTATTAACCTTTGGTAAACCAAATTGATGTATTACTCACGGAGTATTTTTATACTCACCATTTATGTGACTACTCTTTTATAGATGATCCATCGAAGAATTGTTGAAAGAAAAGCCGAGGAATGGAGGATGTCACATGATGCAAGCCAGATTATGCATATAATAGAGATTGATCTTTGGGCTTATTATGAGGATGATCCTATGTTTGTTATGTATTTAGAAACCTCATATGAGTTTGAGATCTTTTGTGCCTTCTCCTTCAATCTTGTGCACCATGACAAGATTATGAGAGATAGGCCAATGTTTCTTATTTAATTAAGTATGTGTATGGAAGCCAATTTAACTAAATAAAACTTGGCTTTTGTGGAAAGTTTTGACACAAGATGTGGAATCCTGATTTTACTTGTAAGGGTTTCCCAATCTTGTGCTCGGTTTTTAATATATATATATATATAAAGTGACTTTTATATATCGTGTTTCATGTTCTTTATACAAATACTACACTTAAAACTAATTAAGACGACAAACAACACTACTTCATCTAAGGAATAAAAAAGAGTTATTGGCAAGTCGTGCCCCTCGAGTTTGGAAAAAGTTGTGAAAAGAAATTTATAACGCTTCCGACAAATTCATTTAGTAATAAAACTTTAACCAATGTTCCGATTTATTGAGGGGTTTGACAAGAGTGGTATCAGAGCACCGTTTCAAGGGGCGATTACATGCATATCTTACTCGTGTGAGACAATCCTCCGGTTGGCTTGCAAGTAAGTAATCACTTAGAAAGAATTATATATATCTTAGTATAGCTTTTCAAAGTAAAGCTTATACTTATTGTTGGCTTATTGGTATCTTAGTTAATTCCTCTTTGGGGTGTTAAAGTGAAGGTTTTAAGTTGGGAAGTAAATGATTTTAGAAGTCTTAGTATAAGGCATATAAGAAATGGAAACAAAATATTAAACATTGGATTGTGATAGGTTTGTCACAAGATAAATGATGATTTTAGTTTGGTTTCAAGTGTTAGAACAACCTTAAATGAGCTCTATTCATGCTAGATTATGCTTTGGAATCAAAATAATTACATGAAAATGACAAGGGAACAAAAAGTATGAAATTTGGTCTTTACAGGGTTGTCCGTGGTTGCCCGTGGAATGCATTCCGCGGCCTACCCAGGGCCAACAGAGAAATTTTGCCTTTCAGGGTTGGCCGCGGCTACCCGCGGAATGCATTCCGCGGCCTACCCGCGACCTACCTTAAAAAAAAAAAATTGGCCGGAATGCAATTGTTCTATGTGGCCGTAGGAAATTATTCTATGAGGCCGCATAGTGTAAAAAATTTAGCCTTTTTTTGAAATTTTGCACGGAGGTCCCTGAACTTTTTATTTTTGTGCAGATCAGTCCAAAACAATTATTTTATGACTTTTGGACCTTGAAATCAACTTTTTACACCAAATTGACCCCTTTTAATAGAAAGATGTCTTTTAAGTATATATTACCTTAAGTCAAATGTAGTCTTCAATAAATTTTCTTTTAAAATTGATATAATGACTTTTTAAGTTATTGAACATATGGCGGGACCCACCAATGTGTAAAATACATTTTGATATATTTTTATATGATTGTTTATTATTTAAATTGAAAGAGCTACGAATAGCTATTTTAGATGATAATTTAGTTTTAATATCTCAATTTGATTTATGAATTGAATTGGTAAAATATATAAGTTTAAATTGTTAATTTTATAATAAAGCTTGTATATACTTAAATCATGCTTTTATACATGTCGTTGTTAGTTGACTAAATGTCTTATTTTGATAAATTTAGAAATTTATTGGTATCATATGATTATAAGTGACCGGCATAACCGATTAAGGGGTAAATTGTTAAATAATCTACAGTGCTAGATTTTAACCCAACCTTCTAAATTTGTGATCAGGCATACAAACATGTCTCAGGAAGAAAGCACCAATCAAACTGTAGAACGTTTGACTCGGCTTGTGAGTTAACAAGCCCATCAAATTGATTAATTACTCCAACAAAATTCTAACGGGGAGTCATCCCAAAACAAAGATGATAAAAGTAGTGCAACAGAACGATTATGTAAGCCAGATTATGTATGCAACAGAACAAAATTCTAACGGGGAGGATGTCGCATGATGCAAGCCAGATTATGTATGTAATAGAGATTGATCTTTGGGCTTATTATGAGGATGATCCTATGTTTGTTATGTATTTAGAAACCTCATATGAGTTCGAGATCTTTTGTGCCTTCTCCCTCAATCTTGTGCACCATGACAAGATTATGAGGGATAGGCCAATGTTTCTTATTTAATTAAGTATGTGTATGGAAGCCAATTTAACTAAATAAAACTTGACTTTTGTGGAAAGTTTTGACACAAGATGTGGAATCCTAATTTTACTTGTAAGGGTTTCCCAATCTTGTGCTCGGTTTGTAATATATATATATATATATATAAAGTGACTTTTATATATCGTGTTTCATATTCTTTATACAAATACTACACTTAAAACTAATTAAGACGACAAACAACACTACTTCATCTAAGGAATAAAAGAGAGTTATTGGCAAGTCGTGCCCCTCGAGTTTGAAAAAAAGTTGTGAAAAAAAATTTATAGCGCTTCCGACAAATTCATTTGGTAATAAAACTTTAACCAATGTTCCGATTTATTGAGGGGTTTGACAGGGTGAAGTATGCATGAAGAGATGAAATATGAACGTTGATACGGTGGGTAATTACATCACATTAAAATGATTAATTGTAGTATAACCGCATGTAAGTTAAGAACTTTTTAATATTATTAAATTAAATTAAATATAATAATTATTTTATGACATTCATTTATTTTGACGATGAAATTTGAATGAAATCAAATATTAATTCATGTAATGATTACTTTTTTTTTTAATTTGTAATGATTAATTTTATTCAATCATGTAAATTAGACATATTGAAATATAAATCAATTGTAAAACAAAAATACAAAACTAAATCAATATTGTACTAATTTTGTTCATAAATTTTTCATATTAAAACATAAATCAAGATTCAAGTACAAATATATATATATATATCTTTCCATTTCACTAAATTTCCAACCTACAAAATTAGTTTGAATTGAAAGTGTAATATATACAATCTTCTTTATTATGTTGATCTCAAGTCAAAAAGGCATACTCATATATAACATATTTGCAATATGAGGGATAAAGGGGTAAGCCTACGTGGTTAAGGGTCTAATCCCTTACCAGGATTACCCGGTTTCGAATCTCCACCATCCCCCGCCCCATCACACATTGTACAAAAAAAAAAAAAAGTTCCAATTCGAAATTAAAGAAGAAAAATGGTCACAATATACATTAACTGAAAAAGTTACACAATTATTAACGTCGAGGTCTTATTTAATTTTCATGTGAGTATTAATATTAAAGTCTTATTTTGCACATTTTAGACTGGTCGAGACAAAAGTTAACATATTGTTTGTAAATAAAGCAAATCTCGTGTTCAAGAATTTTGTGCACGGTATTCTTGCATATTCGTTATGTAAGTAATAAAGTCGATGTCTTATTTCGCACATTTTGGATTGGTCAATACAAAAGTTAATATATCGTCCCTAAATAAAGCAAATCTTGAGTTCAAGAATTTTGTGTATAGGGATTCTTGCACATTTGTTATTCGTTATAAATGAAAAAAATCATCTGCTAGAAGGAAAATGATCGCCATTGAGTTTGTTTTCTACTTGAAAGTTTGAAATAATGTGCTAGATGGAACTCTGCAGTTTAATTCTCCCAGGATTGGGATTATACAATATAGTTTGATTGGATCAGATGACTTTAGTGATACTATATTAAAATGTATAATAAAGATTATGAACAAAATATAATAAACTATTTGAGTGTAGTAATGTAGTGAATAAATGTGGTGAAATAAAGGTAATTGATAATATAGGAATTAAAGAAAAAAAAGTAAGAGTAAACGTGGAATATGAATATTTTACATGGATTCCACCTTTTACATAGTAGTGATTAATCAATATAACCTTTAAATACTCTCCAGTTAGGTTTTTAGCACCCACAAAGCCCAAAGGGTGTTGTTATATCATCTTCTATCTCATGTGGTTGTATGTATCGATCTCATCCAATTTTCATACACAGAGAGTTGAATTTTGATCTGGAGACATGGTGTGTCTCAATTCCATGCCACTAATTTTAAATATAGATATTTTAGAAAACTAACAAATTAAATAAGGAAAGTGAAATATAATTGGGATGAATAAAAATTAATACGAAAGGGTAAAATAATAATAAGTGCCGACCAAATTGAAGCTTTTCTCCTCCATTGGCCCAAAAAAATCACACATAGTTGTCTGTCCGTCCACACCTTCTTCTTTCATCTTCTCTTCCATTCCAACCTTCTTGTATTCTCCTTTTTTTTTCCTGCATTTCAATCAGACGACATCTACCGTATAGCTTACCGACTGAAGGGAGGCTTTTCTCCCCTACTGGCCCAAAAAAATCACATATAATTGTCTGTCTGTCCTCACGTTCTTCCTTTATCTCTTCCCTTTCAACCTTATTGCGTTCTTCTTTTCTTCCTACACTTTAATTGGTCGGCATTCAACACATATTGGTATACTAATAATAATAATGAGAGACAGAGAGAGAAGATGTAAGGGCCGATTCCAAATTGAACATCCGATACAATCCAACAATGAACAAGCCTGGCCAGATGCATTATTTATTTTAGGGTTAATTTCACAAATCGTCCTCAACTTTTGAATTAAGTATCAGATGAGTCCTTAATTTTTTTCGACCTCCTAGGTCTCCAACCTATAGGGATGGCAATGAGGCGGGTTTGGGGGCGGGTTAGCCATACCTTAGACCCACCAAACTAGTCTTGAAGTTGCCCCAAACCCACGAATTCATGGGCGGGGTCAATACGGGTCGGATCATTGGGGTTCCACCATGACCCACAAAAAGACCCATGAATTTTTTCTCCTTTTAATCAATGTTATGTACAACGCATTATTAATTAATGAGCATAAAATAAAACAAAACCTTTATTTAGAATTATAAAGTTCTCAACATAAACTAATATAATAACATAATTCTTTCAATTCGATAGAAAAATCCTTTCAAAAAAATAATATAATAAAAAAGATGTTAATAGTTGGAATTTTATAGTATACAAGTTTAGAATTTTATATTAATAATTTGCTTCATGTAATATATATATATATATATATTTCAAGTAAAATGATGTTAATAGTTGGAGTGGATAATTGAAGGTTTTTTTCCTTAGACACTCGAGTTCAAACTTAGAATACTTCAATTACTACACATTTTTAGAAGTAAATTTATCAAAAATAAAAAAAAAAAAGAAACTTCTTGGTGGGTCATGGGTCTATGGGCGCAGGTCCAACTTGACCTGGACCTACGGCGGGGGTCGCGGGTCAGACAATGTTGCCCCATACCCGCCCAATTGCCATGATTAGGCGTGGGTGGTTAATCCTATTAGAGGCGGGTCTCACGGATTTATGGGTCGATGAGTCAAATTGCCATCCCTATTAACCTATCATAAATTCGTACGAAAGAGTATTTTTTACGGATTCCGTCAATATTACCGTTAACTTTTTAATTAAATTGTCGTTATACCCCTTAATTTTTTAATTTTAAAAATAAAAGGTTTAAAACTACCATTTCCGAGGACCAAAAAGGTGAATGAATTTTCCGGCTACAAACGGGGGGATTCACCCCATTTTTTTGGTTGTCGGAATGACAACATTTTGTTACCTTTTCTGGTGTCTAAAAAGGGACGAATCCTCCCATTTACTACTGGAAATGGATAAATGCTACCATTTCAGGCAGCAAAATGGAGAGGGGAGATTCACCTCCCTTTTTTGGCTGCCGGAAATGACAGCATTCTAGGGGGCTATTTCAGGTTGCCATTCTCTGGGATGGGTGTGGTGGGTGTTTTCTTCTTTTTTATATATTTTTAAATCTTTTATTTTTAAAATTAAAAATTTAGGGGATATAATGGTAATTTTATTACAAAGTTAATGATAATATTGACAGAATCTGCAAAAAAGACCTTTTGTGTAAATTTATAAAAATTTGGAGACTCAATAGGTTGAATATAAAGTTTGAGGACCTAGATGATATTTAACTCAAAAGTTGGGGACGATTTGAAAAATTAACCCTTTATTTTATTCTGCAAGAAACTAATGTCCTTCCTGTCAATGAAAAAGAGAAAAATGGGAGACAGGAAAAAAGGGGGGAATGCGAACAAGCAAGCAAAGACGGAGTGGCCATCCATCAAACCGAAGTCTAATCTTCAGATCACTCGCCTCAAAGAGAATGATCTTTTCACTGTATGCTCTATCTTTTCGTTGAATTCTTCATCATATTTTTCAATTTTATTAATTGTCTTGCTCGGGGATCTATGTTGATGTTATTGAGGATTCACCTTGTTAATGGGTTTTTTCTCCACTTGGATTTCAAGCAATATTATTTACTTTACAGATCTAAGATGTGCCCAACTGCCCATCATTTTTCCCCCTTTCAAACGTTTTATAAAAGAATTTTTTTGCCCTTCTTATTTTGGATTGCATTTGTTATTTAAAGTGATTATTTTGTGGACGTAATTGGAGTTGGTTCTTGATGGTTGTAAAAATAGAAGAGACTGAGCTTTCTATTGGCAATTTTGATAAAGACAGGGCAATTCTTTTCACGGGGTTTTGGTGTAGTCGGGGCAAATTCCTTCCTCTATGTTGCAATATCCTCATTGAAATGTTCTAAGCTAAAGGCGAACATATTAAAAGTACGTCTTTAGGTGCGTAACTCATCCACTTAAAGAATCCCTATTTGTGAAAGTGGTGCATTTCTGGAGGAGAGATGTATAAGAGGGTGGGGCTAGACCTCACTAACTTGCCTTCCTCGCAGCAGTTGCGAGGAAGGGCAGAAAATGGTTATTGTTGCTGGCCTGAGAGTTACTAGAAAAAGTTTAGTTTTGTTGTTGTGGACAGAGGCAGAACTGATGAGAACCATGTGGATGGCAATGATTCAAACAATTTTAGAAACTTCATTATTTCCTGAAAATCTTGAATTTAGCTCTTTAGAACTAATTGGATTAAGATTACCCTTATTTCTCCTCTTTATCCCTGAATTTTTCTGTACATATTCAGATTTCTAACTTCTTTACACCTGCTGAGGCGAAGGCATTCATTAAAGTTGCAGAAGGAATTGGTTTTCTCCACCAAGGAAGTCTTGGTCCAACCAAAGGAGAAGCTTATAGAGATAATGATCGAATAGCAGTACATGATCCTGGTCTTGCTGATGCTATATGGGACTCTGGACTGAAGAACCTACTTTCTGATATTAAGATTCGAAGCAAAACTGCAGTTGGATTGAACCCAAATATAAGATTTTATAGGTACATAGAGTTGTAATTTAGGATGTTGCAATGTCATATGATGATATTCGTTAATTGATCTTTAGGCGTTTTTCATTTTCTTTTTAATTTACATTTTTTAGATACACTTCTGGTCAGCGGTTGGGAAGACACATTGATGAAAGTGTTGATCTTGGAGAAGGGAAGCGTACACACTATACTTTGTTAATCTACTTAAGTGGCATTCCAGGTGGAGCTAAGTTCAAGCCTAAAATTGATAGTGATCCGAAGGATTCTCTGTTTGAGCCTCTGGTTGGAGGGGAAACTGTTTTCTACGGCCCAAGAAATGCTCTGGTGGCCGAGGTATATCCAGATTCACTTTAAGCACAATATACTCGTTTCTCTTCGTCTATCAACGAAAAATATTATAGTTTTTTTTTTTTTTTTGGAGGGGGGGGGGGGGGGAGGGAGAG
>CAVNYN010288772.1:7857-49501 GCA_963692815.1 Nyctanthes arbor-tristis | reverse complement strand
GGCCGCTGGAAAAATTCCAAAAAGGAAACAGGAAACGAAACAGAAAAAGGCAGGAGAAAGGACGACGGAATTTGCACACAATTCACGCACGAGATTCGAGAAAAGTGAGAAGAAAATTTCAACCTTTTATTGCCTGAAACGAGAGTCTTCGACATTTGATTTGGTGTTCGATTTCTTCAAGCGGTGGTTTCTCCAAGTTAATTCTTGGAACGGGTTAGGTGATATTTTTCTTCATCTCTTGTTGTTGATTATTGCGTTCCATCTATAGTTAGATGAGTTATTTGTGGTGCCAAGAATATTGTTCTTGACGGTGTTGCGTGATTGTGGTAGTGTGTGGTTACCTCTTGATTTAGGGTAATAATCTTGAGAGGATAAACATTGTATTCCCATTATTATTTGGTGATAGTGGAGTTGTCGGTTTGCCCCGTCGATTTTCCCTTCTCATTGGAGGGTTTTACGACGTTAAATAATTCCTAGTGTTATTTACGTTTCCGCACGTATATTATTGTTTGATATATTGATTGCCTATTTTAATCACACGGGTTTAAGAAAATTGGTTAAATTCCCAACAATAATCTCCAGTTCTGGTTGGCTGCACTAATGAAAATATTTGTTTATTGAATAGTCATGGACCCCCATGCAAAACCTTATTTTTGTCCCATTCTGAGTCAAAAGTGAATATAAAGGCGTTATTATTCCCCTTGGCTTCCACGTAGAATCCACGTTCTGAACGCCAAATCATTCTCATAACCGATTCAATGGCCTCCTTGTTTGCAATTTTACTGCCGAGAACTTTTCCCACCAGTGACTGTTGTATCCTTTCAGTACCATTATTGGTCTTCTGCTTATTGATGACAATTCTTGGCGCATGATCATCAAGTTGTAGACCAGAATATAACCGCGCAATTGTTTCCGAATCCATAGTCGAAGAACAAGTTGATATAGAAGATATGTTATTTTAAGCAAGAAACCCCTTCATCTGTCAACTTGGATTCCTATAAAATCACAAGATAACTAGTTTTTAGAAATATAAGCCAACAAAGAAACTAAACGAAATATATACGTTCTCTTCTCGGTCGAACAAAATGACATTTTCCTCCACCACGTTACTAGTCATCATTGCTCTCTTTTCAATTTCCGCCACCATTCCATCGACAAAAGCTGACGTGCTTGGCGGTGGAATCCTTGGGGGCGTCGTTTCTTGTACCAACACTTCCATAGCCGTGGCTGGAACATATAATTTTATCCCACAAGCAAAAGTGGACGTTGTATGTGGAGCTAGAGGCACCTCCTTGCCAACAGTGATCAAGTCAACTCAAACTAATATTGCTGGAGTCTACACTTCCTTGTTCACGTCCCTAGACACAATTATAGTCGACTCTGGAAAATGTTATCTGAATGTCAAGTTACCACCCAACTTGTGCATTTTGAACATAACTTTTGGTTTTCTCAAAATCCCTCTTGTTGTGCTCACGACGATTGATGCCTTGGTCGGGAAATTGCTCATTTTGGTTCTCGGTCCTTTGTCATAGCTGTTTAACGATTGACACTTCAAAACTTTGGCTACACGTTTTTTTGGTTAAGTAATAATAGGTGCAATGTCTCGTATTCAGATGATTATTCTATATTCTGTTGTTTGATGTACAAGATCACCTAGTTAAAACTTTGAATGTAACACGTTCCCAATAAAAGAATAATTAAGGAGAATGTCTTATACATGATACAGTTGATCATATATAAGCTACTAACCTACTGATAGGCGTTTTTTTCCCCATATTATAATCTATAAATTTAGAAGGTGTATTATTATTATTATTATTGTTGTTGTTGTTGTTGTTATATATAAGCAGTAATGTAGTGTCATTTCATTAGATATAAGAAAGGAAAAAAAAAAATCCCTATTGTTGGTTAACTTTTGCATATGGAGGGGAAATTCAATATATATAATGATCTCATTTGCAGAAGATCATCATGTCAATAATCAATAATGAAAATAAATTTGTCCGAATATATCAATGCTTAGAAGTGTTGATGGATGCAAAAAGATGGTAAAAGTGTTGTTGTCAACTTTAAAACAGGAGAATAGTAGTTCTATTAGTTTGCAAGCATTTTCCCGCTCTTTGTTAGGCGCAATTAGCTAACTAGTAAGCTGACGTCATAACTTTTCCTTTATAATTATTTATTAATATTGTCGATATAAATCACAATTAACAAGCATTTTCCAGCTTTTTGTTAGGCGCAATTATCAAACTTGTAAGCTGACGTCATAACTTTTCCTTTATAATTTTTTTATTAATTAATGTTGTCAAAAATAATTTTTTATTAATAAATGTTACTTTCCTTATGTGACTTTCACAAGGGAGAAAACTCAGGAACTCCGTTTATTATAACTGTATGTTCGGGACATTATGCACTTTTTATTACCCCTTTTTTCTCCATTGGATTCATTTATTTTGTTTTTTCTTTTTTAATAGGAACACAATACACACACACACCCTTTTTCCTGCTTAATCGTCCGTATCATTATCTCATTCATGAGGTTTGCTACTTACTAGAATTCAATATGTGGTTTTTGCTGTAGAATCATTATCAAGGATGACGCCCGATCTGTTCTCTATGTTCTGTCACAATTTTGTTAGTGTATTATTCTTCGAGAATTACATTTACTAAGTATACAATTGCTGTGTGTGTCTCATGAGTCAAATTGAACTCTGTTATAGAGTTTAACTGCTAATAAAAAAACAGTTACGTCACATGTGAAGTGATTTTTCTATTGACAGTTAAACTCCATGCACGTAACCCAATTTGACTCCATAAAAATCAGCTACAAGAGTTAGCCTACAAAATGCCACCTCTTGTTGTATAGTGTAGGGAAGTTTTTACTTGGTATAGATTTAAAAAAAAAAAAATCTTTGTTTTTTTGGTTCAATGCGCATTAGGTGTAAATGAGATGGCTTGGAGTTGCTTTTGCTCATTTTAAATGAAAAGCTCCTACACGGGTTCACTACACATATCAAATTTCTCAATGTATAAGATTTTTGTAACATCTTAAAGCTATAAGCTTTGCACTTTTCATTTTACTCTGCTATTTTTAATTTTTTTTTATTTTTTGCACTGAAATCTAAGTGGTAAAGACATTAGCATATGCAATATTTGCTTTTATTTAACAACGGTTTTAATGTTTGTTATAATAATAATAATAATAATAATAATAATAATAATAATAATAGTAATAATATATAGACTGGGAGAGTTGGAAATACGTTTCAGCATGCGCATTTGTCTCCAATTAAACTTCAAAAGAGAGATTTGTTTGTAGATGGATTGCGAGGTTAGGAGATTGATTATCGACTCATGTTATTCATATATGTGTGTGTGAAACATGTTCAAAAGCATTTTAGAGGTTTTATAACAAAACTTCTCATTTTATGTGTGTGTACGAATGTGTTTTATACATATGTGTGTTTGTGCGCGTGTGTGCTATTTTTATTAATTGTTTTATGACCATAAGAGTAATGACTACCTCTAACAATGACGGTCAACAACACTTTTTCTTTTTTTTTTTTCCCGACGAGATGCTTAGTATTATTAATTAATATTTCTATTGAGTTAGCTCAAGATGATGCCAATACAAGTTAATGCGGTTTTGTTCACCCATGAGAATCTCATGGGATTACACCATGAGAGTCTCGAGTGGCAGCTGACGTGGCCGGCCACGTCAGCTGGGTTACTTTAAATTAAAAAAAATTCAAAATTTGCTGAAAAATTTTGAATCCCTAAATTTAGCCAGAAGCACCCGAACTCAAAATCCGTCCTGAACCTGTCCTCCCCTCTCTCTCCAACCAATACCCCACCCCAAAACTTTCCGGCCGATTGAGGAGACGATAGGTGAACGGCGGAGGAGACGACCCAGCTGTCTCTCACGCGCTCTCTTTCTCTAGCTCTCGCGCTCCCCCGTCTCTTGCTGTTGCTCGGCCAAACGGTGGTCGCATTTGAACATCTCAGCTGGTCTTTGAGATGGTTCATTTTTAGCTCTTTTGTAGACAGGTCATGTCTATTCTGGCATCATTTTTTCCTGGAAAAAATGTAACCAACATTAGAATCGTTTTGATTATTTCATTGTGAAAATATGAAATAAATGAAAATGATTCTTTTTAGTTTTGTATGTATTATGTATATGGGCAGCAGACCGTCTTCAGTAGTCATGTAATTTGCCATTATAGTAGTATTTCTAATTTGTGAACATCAATTTTCCTTGGCACTTAGTTCAGTTCTGCCATTCTTCTAGCATTGAATGGGCTTATCTACATGGATGTTCAATAAGTAATTTCTATCATTTACAGATAAAATCCCTTGCTGCATTAGTAGCTTGAAAATTGAAATATTGTATCTATTCCTCTGGGCTTCATTGAGATGATAAAGTAATCAAGTTGGTTCAAATAGTGCTAAACGTAGTAGACATTGTCGTCTTTTTGCTACATATAGTCTATCAACTCACATATAGTCATGATTTCATTTTTCTTCTGGTCTATGATCCGTTATTTTTATTGCCCTCCAGATTTGGAGAAATTACATGGAGCATGATGCGGGTTGAGCAGAAAATTTGATTGAATATTTCATTGTTATAACTCTTGTTTGATTATCACTGGAAATGTATATTCGTTTAATTTATGTAGTTTGCATTCATGCCCAATCAATTATGTAAACAAGTGATTCAGTGGTATGAGAGATTTTTGAGTTTTTATTTCTCATATCTGTGGATTTGTTTACAATTACTGCTACAGATTATTCATTGCCTTTGGATTTATGGAGTCTGGATTCTAGTTTTCTTGAATTATAACCATCTAATTAGCTTTCACTATCAAGATTTTCATTGTCAAGATCGTCTACTTAAGTTACCTAAGGAAATGGAAAGGATTGAATTCACAAAAGATGGCAACAAATATCTGAAATATCCACACCGTTGTTGTGGATCAAATTAAACTGATTTAACACAAGCTGCATGGCCATGGCATATTAATTAAATTACATAAATTGATGAGTGACAAGAATCAAGGTTACACAAACTACACAAATTTAGATATCCTGCCGCAATAAAATTCAATATAGCCAATTTACGATTCCCTTCTATGCAGCAACATACCTTCCTTCAACCTTCGCAAATCCCACTCCCTCAAGTCACTCGCCTCCAGGTATTGGGTAGCACGCATTCACTTCACTAACTTGATGGTTAACACAATGTTAATATAAGTCTAGATGTTGTGGAGAAACATTTGTCACTATGATTTGGTCATGTAGCATGTAGTCCGTTTCACATGTGTAACTTCTGCTTAATGTAGCACGTGTGTTGCCCATAACTCATTTACAGCAACTAATTATCTTACAAAACCATAGAAACAGTAAATGCTTAGAGGTCCCAAAAGGAAGAAAAGAAAACAATCAATGACCTCCTATTACACAACAATGTAGACTATTACAATTGGTCATAACATAAGAAATTATCAATCTTCCACATCCCTCAATTGTAAAGAAAGATCCAGGTAGTCCACAATTCCTTATTTATATCTGATGAAGTTCATGAAATTATTATTGAGTAAGATTAGTTTGCTATTTATTCATCAGTCTCTAAGTTTATAGGTTCAGAATACAAATCTGAGTCCCTATGTTCACCATTTCTTCTCATCTATAAACAAACAGATTGTCTCAGTTTCTACATAAATCCACACTACCTAGTTGAAGTACGTCCTCTAAGTGAAAAGAGTGAGGTTGTTATTCTCCTTTTAAACACCAATTTTACAATACTTTCAAGACAATAGATAAAACCAAGCATATTATAGAATTAAAACTAATTAAGAAGCATCTGCATAAGTTATCCAATTTCCATTATGAGCTGCAGTAAAAGAGGCATGACAAATTCTTCTTCCAGGCTCCAGGCAACATTCACATATAGGAAAACATCACACAAATAAACAGACCACACCCAATACAATTTTATTATCCGTTCATGCTATACAAATATTCCATTAATGCCGTACAAATATTCAAACAAATTTTGCCCAACTCACCAAAACAAAATAAGAAAAGAAAAAAAAAAGGGGGTCATTTTTACACATTCAAGTTCATCAAGTTCCACTGTTGGGCAGCAGAAAAACAAATAAAACAGAAAAAAACGAAAAGAAAAAAAAAGGCCTCAAGCTTACTTTAAGGCTGCCAGATTTGTTACCACATTTTGCACGATCATCACAGCAAAATAAGAAAAACAAAGAAAAAAAATTCTGGTTAGGCAAGAAACCGGGCAGCAAGAAATAATTAAAAAAAAAAAAAAACCAAAAAATGCCTAAACCTTACCTAGCCGGATTTTGACAGCCTTGCCGGAGGCTCACTGGAGCTTCTAACACCACCGGTCGAGCTGTTGCGTACACGGGTTAGAGGGGGCGAACGAGAGCGAAAGAGAGAGGGCGAGCGAGCTCTGCGAGCTTGTCGTCTCCTCCGCCGTTCGCCGGAGCTCCTTCTCAGTGGCTGGAAAGTTTGCTACTTGGGGTTGGAGAGAGAGAGAGAGAGAGCGAGAGAGAGAGAGAGAGAGAGAGAGAGAGGGAGGGAGGGTGGGTGAGGGAAGTTGGCAGATTTGCTGTGGCTCGACAGATTAGGGATTCAAAATTCAGAAATTTTGATTTTGATTTTTTTTTCAAACTCACCCAGTCAAAGGTCACGTCAGCTACCACATGAGCTTCTCATGGTGTAACCCATGACACTCCCATGAGTAAACAAAACTGCAAGTTAACGTGTCTGTTAATTTTTGAAAACCACAAATAAATTTTTTTGTGTTAAAAAACCTCTTAGAGATTTTGTTATACAACATCCTATCTTATGTAGCCTGCATATTTATACTAATTTTGATCACCTACCCCCATGTGGGTAGATTAAAGTCACCCAAACTCAGCCTTCTTACTATTTGTTTTGTTTTTTTTTTTTTTCTTTTTAATCCAGAATTTTTTCTTCATTTTGAGGCCCCAGATTTTCTGCATCCATTCAAAAATACTTTTGATGATTCCCAATGACTTTTCTATGGCCCGTTTATTTCTTCATGTTGGTCTTTTAGGTTACCAATGACCTTTCTCTATTAATCCCCTTTCTCTAACAATACATTCATCAGCTTTGGTTTGATTTTACATAGAATTTTTGGAAGATATGGAAAGAGCAACCTGGCATGGACGACAGATGCAACAGTGCAGACGGTGGTGGCAAAAGAGAGCAATTCTTCTGTCGATCCATTGGGTTTAATGGTTCATTTTCCAGTTTCTCCTTAATTTTTCTCTTCTTTTGTGGGTTAATGAATCTGCATATTCAGGATCAAGGATCTTTGGGCAATTTTTGAAGACTAGCAATTTAGGTCTTAAAAGAACCTGGAAGAATTGTCGATTTGTATGTCTCTTACTTTTTCTCTTTCTCCCATTAATATGAAAATTGTTTGTTCTTGCTCGCTTCAGTAACTGTACATATATGGATTTTCCTTACTATTTGTAATAATTGTTGTTTGTGGGCTTTGAGTTTCTTCAAAGGGAAACAAATGACTCTAGGATTTCTAAGATTCAATTTTGTTAAAAGGAATGTGGAGTATGATTTGTAGTTATTTATGATAAACGATGCTTTATGGGGGGTGATTCTTTTGGTCACATGAGAATAGATGGTAATTGGATTTTTTTTCATTTTCGTTTTGTTTGCCCCAATACAGGTTCCAATAGGAAGAGTATTGGCATGTGCTACTTTGTAAAAGCATAGGGTAGAGGAAGAAAAAATAGCTACTTTACAAGTAGGAATGGCTCTTTAGGCAAGTCTTGTAATCCTTTCTTATTTAACTGGTAATTTGATTCATCATTTGTATATGTGCAACGAACTTGAGGTATCTAAATAGATGTGTAGTGTCACAGTTGATATACCAATCCACTGATTGTGAAATTTAAGCTACGAAGAACCCGAGATCATTTTAATTTTAAGTTTCACGTTTTGTGTGTATTATTACATGCAAATGTGAAAAGTTCTAGATAATTATTAAAAAAAAAAAAAATCAAAGTGATGATTAGGCTGCATAACCACATTTCATATGGATAGCTGAATCTTTTAATATATTAGCACGTGCCAAAATTTTTTCCTATGTTTATCTTTTTCTTTTTTTCCCCTTTTCCCCTTTTCTCCTGGTATAGAGTTGCTGAAAGTTGTGCATTTTCTATGTTTTCCATAACTTTCCATGCATTCATTTACTAGGTGGCAAATAGTTATCTTTAAGTTATTTTGTACTTCTTAAAATGGTAAAATAGTTCAAATGTGTTGGTTTAAGAAAATTCGATACATAGTTTTGATATGTTCTTAAAATGTTAGCATAATATATTAATGTATGGATATTAGCAACATAAACATACATATTATTCTATTTCTCTAATTTGGAATTGGGTTTATGCTAGATGGATGGAATTCAAATGCATTGACTGGTGTATTTTGTTTTGACATGTTGAACCTATTTTCTAATATACCTTTTTATTTGGTTATCATCTCTGTGAGGGGACGGGGGGACTAAATGATATGGGAAAGAATTCATAAATGATTTCTCATCAATGTAATTTTTCAATTCTTTTGGAATTCTTATGCATAGGAATAGCCAGTGGGCGTGGATTCTTGCTTCTAGAGTTTCACATTCCTTAAGGTATCAACATGTGATGGTAAGTGATCTTTTGATTGATTAATTGTTCCTTCTTACCATGTAACTCTTCAATATTCATTTAGTCATTCTTAATATTATTAATCTTCGCAATTTTATCTGAGTTTGAATTTATTCATCTTATCTTTAATGGGCATGTTATTTTTTATCTAACTTATTCATATATGCTTCCACATGTATGCATAGTTCTAGTTCTTTGGACTAAGAGAGTATATTTTTTGCAGTTGAGTAGGCTTTTGTTATGTCATTGGCATTTTTTGGTTTCATTATAACAATCTTTGTAGTCACATGTGTCTTTTATTTCATTAGCCATTCTTTTAAGCATAAATGATTTTACTTCGATTATTTCAATTTTTGAGGGGCTGCATACTAGATGTTTCACGCTGCAAATAATTCATTAACTGGAAATCCATCTTTCCCTGCAAATTTCTTGGGTTTTCAGCTTGTGGTATTGGAATCTGATGCTGATATTTTGAATTCTAGAGATTGCTGTTTCAAAATTTTAAATTTCTGGGGGTTACTCTACTACTGCTGGTGAATTCATTAGAAGGCTCGGGTAAAATATTCTTGGCTATCATTAATGTTGTGACCATTATAATTTTTTTAAAATTTTTTGTTGCTCTGGATAAAATTTTAATAATTTTTTATTTAGTGAATGTCTAAAGGAAAGTATTAGATGATTGATTTCATTATAGTTGAGAAGACATTTGAGAAGACATTGTCGGCCTTGAAAATGTGAAGCATGAGCTTATTTGGTAATGAAAGAAGTTGTATTTGGTCTAAGGAAAACTTTGCTCGCCAAGGCAATTATGAATGTCTGCCAAGCCAATTTCATTAGTGTTAAAGGATCTTTTTGCTTACTATGTGGCTTGGAGAGAGTGAAGTCAATCTTCATGAAATTTTTCATAAAGCTAGACAGTCGGCAGTATGGATCTTCTTCCTTTTTTTCCCCCTAAAATGAGCTTGACTCCATTGCCATTTGCTACTAAGGTGTGTTCTAAACATATTATTTTGGTTTTGGCATGAGATTATGTGTATGCATCTATGTTTGTGAATCCGCTAACAATAATTTGAATACATTTAAAGCCCAAAAATGACAGCTTACAATACCCCTTTTGGTACTGTGATAGAGGTGAGGCAGTTTTTCGGACGCCAGAGGGGCTGCTAATCGGGTTCTCAACCAACTGCTAATTGAGTTCTCAACCAACTCCTACATGAAATGGATGGTGTGAATGCAAATATAGGGGAAAAAGTGTGAATGCCAAAAAACAAAAAAAAAGAAAAGTAAAAAAATAAAAAGACTGTTTTATAATTGGGGCTACTAATAGATCTAACATAATTGACCTTACACTTCTGCGTCCACATTGTCTTGATCAGTTAATTATATCACTCTGCCTAATAAAGAATCACGTTTTCAAATTTTCAAGGCTTGCCTCCGAAAACCACCCCTTTCAGTTGAGAACTTTGCCATATGTACTGAAGGATTTAGTGGGGCTGATACCACAGAGATATGTCAATGGGCTTGCAAGTATGCAGTAAAAGAGAATGGTTAATCCCTTTGTATATAAATTTATTTTATGGAACTGTATCTTAATGATGAATGCACCGCCCATCCATTCATGCTGTTCTGTTGTTTAGTTTAATTGACTACACTCCTTTCAAAATTTGAGCTTTTTATTTTTTTAATTTTTCTTTTCTTTCTTCCTTTTCTTTTCTCATGAATAAATTACAGGCCTTTCCAATTCAACTCTTGCATCTTAGAGGGGGTTGCAGGTACAGGATATTGATATTTCAGATATGGAAATCGTGGATTTGTAATAGGTTTACTGATGAGATTAATAGTGGAATAAGGCACATGAACCGTTTAAAATCAACAATATTGCAAATCCCCATACTTTCTTAATACTAGCTAGATTGCATAGAGTTGTTTCTCCATTCATTTCAGATAAATGCTTGAGAATTTATGTGAGGAAAAGGTTACAATTTTGTTTTGCTTTTAAAATGTTAAAAAAGTTGAGTTTTTGCAATGCTCTTTTCTATGTTGGAGACTTAAAGTGTTCTGATTCACAGGACCTAGTAGGGGATGTCTTTTAGAATTTAAAGATATTTTTCCAAGCTATGTACAAAAAGATTATTATCCTGCATTTTTGGCATCTTTCTCAGCTTGATTTTTATATACATATAAATTGATCCAACCTGCAAATCAACTCAAGGTTATTGAGGCTGATATTGAAGAGTTTGAAGCAAACTACTGGGGCTCTGATTATGAGAAACAGATTTGCTTAATATTTACAAGACTGCCAAGAAACATGATCCTAAGCTAGATTACGTGAATTGATATAGACCCACTTGGGTAAATTTCCTTTGACGATACTTATGTGCCAGATTAGTTTTATTTACTAATCTAAATTATGTGTTTTATATTCTTAATTAATCTTTTGCTGCAGATATAGCATTTTGATAGGTAGTTTATGTAAAGAAAAGGGTCCGGGGGCTGTTGGATGTTGATGTCGATTGTGGAATTAGAAGAATCTTTTGGTTAACTGATGAAGCTAAATACTGAAGCAAGATTGTATGAAATGTGTGAAAATTTTTAAGCCATACATTTAGGGTAAAGTTTGGGATCTAAATCAAAGAGTTAATTTACAAGCTTAAACCATATTGTAAATTTTAATTTCTTATATGATTGTTGTAATATTCTTTTATTACATTGTGCAATTTTAATAATGGTATTGACATTTTACATTTCTAATCATATTTTGTTCCAGCACTTGCCCGTGTGTTGCTGGTTTTTTTTTTTTTTTATTTAGATGGCTGAAATTGTCTGGGTTTATTCACTTTGCTACTAAGTTTGGTTATGTGAAAGTCTGATGACGCCTTATTATCTTAGTTCTATTGTAATGGTACTACAGTCGCTAATTAGGCAATAAAAGAATCTGCAATAATAAGTTGGTTCAAATATGAAGACAATGGAAAGTTGAAGGAATTGATTGCCCACAACTGAAAAACTACCCTTACTGGAAATGGCCTTCCTTTGCCAGGGAAGAAAGGAAGATTCAATTAATAGGACACTAAATCACTTGGGTATGTCATGGATTATTATGTTTTTGCAGGCTTTGTATTATTATTATTATGTTTTGCAGGCTTTGTATAGTGTTCGTTAGAGACTATATGTCTAAAATTAAGTGTACTCTTTTGATGTGTTTAGCTAACTGATGAGGATTAAAACTTAATTTCATTCGAAAAGGATTGAATCTTAAAAGTTACTACAATTGGAAGAATTATATATATACCTGATATTGATATTTTCATGCATACTTTATATGTATTTTTGCTTTTCATTTTTTGGTTACTTTTTCAGTTATTTTGCTTAGTTTTTTGCCTAAACATGCTTTTTTTTTGAGCCATATGAGGCTCTATTAAGGAGCCCGGTAACTAAATCCAGTTTTTACTCATGGATATTTGTGTGTTGTATCTCTAAGGTGACAAGTCAATCTGGGTTGAAGATTCTTATTTGTAACAAAGCCGGCAAGCCAGCAAAAATCACAACTAATAGTTTATAAAAGTCTTTCAAAATTTGTATTGACAAATACGTACCGTTAAATTGTTGCTATGTTATTTTTTTCTCCTCTACTGTAGAATATTAGTCTCTTTTTTCTTATACAACACTTGCTTCCCGTGCATCGCACGGGCAAAAAAAAAAACTAGTTTTTACTAATAGCTCATGAGTTGATTTTTTAGTAAGCTGTTACTTGACACGTTTTCTTTAGATTTCTTTTGTTATTGTTTTATATGTTGTTGGTTTACTGAAAGTAGTAGTGATTTGGCTAGTTGTCTAAGCTTGAAGGTTCATTTTAGCTTCTAAGCTTATTCTATACTGAGCATAAATGTCATGACCAGGGGAAAGAAAGACTCGTTGAACTGTTTGAGCACACGACAATTGCCAAGGGGGGAAAGACTACATTGAAGATGACGATTCCTACGGTAGAGACAAGCGGAGAGACCGAAACAATTAGCAACCTTACATTTGTTTAATGTTGTATCTTCCAAGAACCATGATGAACCAAACACTAAATAGCCATGTCTTGTAAATATTTCATGCCATTGTAATTTCTGATCTTCGTGAAATATGATGTAGATTGGCAGCCATTTGTAACATTTGATTGATGAAGGTTGTCTTTTATTTGGGAAAGATTGTGGTGCTAGCTACTTCTAAATATCCATGAAGTGGTCTAGCTGCTTGTTTCAGTATATCGTGAAGAATATCTTCTAACGATTGGCCAATAATTAAAGGGCCGGTTGGTAAGCACATCGGCACAGCAGATGATGATAATGAACTAAGAAAGGCAGATCAAGACCCGAAAACATGCCTATATTGGATAATAATCCTGTTTCTTATCCTGTGCATTTTGAGCTCAATATTTAAGAAAACTCAACAATCTCTAAATGTATTACGCACATAATGGTACCGAGTAAATGATGTAACCCGATGCAACTGAATAAAATATATGATCAAGTATTAATGAAAACAATTATGGGTTAGTATATAGTACACAACAATCAGAGCCTGCGTATAGAGCTAACTCAAAAGTTTTATGGTAGAGCGTGATGACTGAAACAACTAGAATAGACAGTAGTGGGATTATAGTGAATAGATTATAATGTTAACACGCAACCATCCTCTACATCTCATTGAGTAACCACAACCACAGGGCGTTCTTCCGTGAAACAGATATCTAAAATCAGTGGATTTTGATGTTCTCCTTCTTGCCAATGCCAAATGCAAAAATAAAATCAAATAAAAAGAAAACAGAGAAAACCAAATAGAATAAAATAAAAAAAGAAAAGATGAACAGCGCACGAGAAAGAATTACCAGAACAAGGAAGGTAGAGACATTCTTTCGTAAACAACTCTTGCTTTCAATATTTGTCTCCATAAAACATGTATACAAATCCCCAGGTTACTCGGAGATTTAAGAAAACATGCAATTTTCGTTGAAAGAATTTTGATTCATCGTATGTGTGATAATATGCAAGTAAACTACTGCTATAATGCAGAACATAGAGAGTGCCTGGTTACAGATGGGATTTCATTGTAGACTTCTATAAACCAGCTTACAAAGAACCTAAAATGTTGAACTTGTAGACATATTAATTTGCTTTGAAAAATATCATACGCGGTTTTGTAGTCAGTTTACGGTTTGCATAAGCATCTCGACTATTTTAGCTTTAAGATGGTTTCAGCTTCTTTAGAGGAAGATAAAACGGCAATTGTACCAATCACATACACAACCCAATCCATGATATGAAATCTCCTATTCATGAGTTTAAACAAGTAATAAAAATCCAATTGTGCTTAATGCTAGTATATATTTTAGGGGAAAAATCAACCCTTTTCTTCCCATCCACAAAAACCATTTCAATTCATGTAACACATTAAATCACTTATACCACTTTTATGCTTCCTCCTCCCTTATTCTGGGAGTTTAACTTCTGTCAAGTGCTTACCAATTCCCCAAGCAATTACTTAACCCAAAAGAGTAATTTTAGTCTATTCTAATCACAAGGAAATCAACCCTTCACGGTAAATCAAAATTTCAGGGAAAAAAAATTTAAGAACTATTTTAAAAATTAAAAATAAAAATTATCAGTAATGGGCACAAAATAGTCAAACATCACCAAGAACTAATTGGCACCACGAATTTCCAACAAAAAAAAAAAAAAAAAACCTAATTTAATCAACCCTCCATAGTAAATCAAAATACTTCACATCCCAATTAAAAAAAAGGGCACCAAAATAGTCAAACATCACTAAGAACTAATTTTTCTCCATTAAATAGTTTCAAGAACCATATTTACTTTTCAGATGAGAACAAAAGTAAAACACAAATCAAAAAGTAAAAATTCTAAGAAGAGTCACAAAATTTAAAAATAAAAGACCCCAGGTCAGACAATCCAATACAAACACTTTAAAATATCCATACAAATACAATGGGAAAAAAAAAATTCAAGTAACAGAACTGCCTTTTATTGCTTTTTATTTTTCCTTTGATTTTATTCAAGTAACAGAATTGCTATCCAATTAGTTATGTTCTGTTATGCTTCAATCATATTTTCCTTTTGATTTTTATTTTTCCTTTGATTTATTAACAGCTGCAAATGCCTTGAATTTTTTAGTTGCAATTCTTTAAATTTCTTCCTGAAACGAATTTTAGTAAGATTAGGGAATGTCTTTCTAAATCCCATTTGTTATTCTTTGTCTGTAGTAGTTTAAATCAGTCGATTGGTGTGAAAAACAGTAACAGATAAAATTTTTCCCAGAAAAAGAAAAAAAATAAATTCAGGACCACTTACTTGATTCCATGGTTGCTGGCCACCAGATTCCGGACAATGTGGCTCATCGGACTTGGGTATTTCACTCTCCTCAACCGGATTCACCGAGCTTGGGTCTTTCACCGGACAATGTCAGCCACCGGATTCCTCGACGGTTGTCCGTTCACCCTTCTCAATGGGGCTTCCTTCTATCGCCGGCATACTTATCGTCACTCTTCGCCGGAGATGGGTTGGGGATGAGGGTTGAGATTTCGGGGAGCTGGGTTTTCAGGAAGGGCAATGCTACACATATTTACTAATTAGTTTATTAATTTAAAATTTTAACCATAAATATCTAAAGTCAAATTATATAAATATTTTAATTGATAACTTCACTTTTTTTTATTAATATACAATCAGTAACTTAACTGGTATACTGATATAAAAGTTTATCATTACTCTTTCAAGAGGGGGTGAGGGAGGATCGATTTCAGTATGCAAGCGTAAGAAGAATTTTGGGGGTCTGGGGGCTGGGTGGCGGTTGGGTAGTCAATTTCTCGCGAGATCTCGGCTCAGGTTTTCTCTAAGGCAATTTATGGCTGTACATGTATCACTCCTCCAACTATAGATAGACCGATAGAGTCCTTGGAGTCAACACTCGACAGAGTTAACACTTCAGGCGAAAACACCTAGAAGAATTCATAACCTGGTTTACTCTCCACTGCTGCGTATGGCTGTCATCAATCGAGGCTCAAATTTCGTTTTGCTTCAGGAATTAAGTTTACTTTATAGCCTCTGAAACAGTATTCATTTCTATGGTACGAAATTTCTCGTTAATACTGCAATATCTTGAGGGCGTGCTTGAATTTTCGATTCATTCTAGATTTAACCAGACCAAATGGTTATTGCAAGCAACTATTTAACAGGAGATACTAGAACGATGTTTTCGGCTCGAATATTCATTACAGTATAGTTACTTTGTACAGGGAGGCCTTTTGACCCTAATGGAATAATGAGCTCCGATTAAAATGAAGAAATGAATTAATTACTTGATGATGCTTAAACCTGTATTTCAAATTCTCTTACCTCCAAATCAACTTGTGCCTTTATATGAGTTGGTGTGTGTATCTATGTCTGCGTGGAATTAGAGCATTTTAGCTAGGGTAAAAGTTACTTTTATCGGAAGGTAGCTGAAGACTTTAACTTTCTTGAAAAGAAGTAGTGAAGTAACTCTAAAACTTGGTTTGGTAAAAAGAATGCTTAAAAATCTAATTCTTGCTTCTATTGAACTTAGCCAAGCATTCTTGTTTTGGCAAATACAAGGATAAGGCTACTGCTAGTTCCTTCTTGATTGATCTAGCTCTTAGAAATGCAAATGGTTAGCAGGCTTTAGAGATCCTCAGAGTTCAATGTTTGACACAAATTGGTGATCTGCCTGATAATTTTCAATATTCTCCTCAGAGAGAATAGAAGGCTGTGATAAGTCATAATGACATTGCTATAGTTTATTATTAGTGAGATGGCTCAACCATGAAGAAACTAGCCAACAACCTAGAAATGGCAGCTCTTTTTGTTTCGTTGGGTGAACTCGTCTTTCAAATTCTTGCGGTACCAGATTCACCGAAACATGATCGGTTGAAATTGGTGTTCCCATTGGACGGGCAAATTAGTGTTCATTTTTGGTTCATATAATTTTTGAATTTCTTGATACTGTCTTGCTAAGGGTGCAACCTGTCTGATTCTGCACATTGTAGCTATCTCCAAAGTGCTTTGTATAAGGCCAGTTAAAGTGATAATGATCAGGATTGAGATTTACCTATATTTTTCTCTCTATACCAGTGCTTGTCAACAGATCCATTCATACCCAAGGATCAGAGATATCCCAGCATCTGAAGACAAAATGTTTTGCTAAATGAAATGGACTCCTGCTTCAGTGGTCTAAGTGCTGTACGGATAAAGCAACTGCTCTCCATTGTTGTCATTGCAATTTCTGTTCTGGGTTTTCTGCAGACATTTACATTTCTTTATGGAAAGAACTTGGCTAGTTTGTCACGTGCAAATGGGGGCATTTTCTCTTTCATGATTAGCAGCACATACCTGTCTAATAGATCAAAATCGGCCAAGTTTTATGTTTTTCCTCACGGGTCTAGAAATGTTAATGCTTCTAATTTGGACGAAGAAGCTTCTAGTGAGAGTGATGGATACAATGTTATATCATTAGATGGTGAGGGGGACATCAATGCTTTATCTGAAATTGTTTCGACCAAGCCAGTCAGGGGAGTTACTGATGCTGCCATCAGTATCCGCTCAAGATATGATACTGGTTTAGAAAATACGGGAAGCACCAATCAAACAGGTTTTGAGCCCTTAAATCAGTTGTCACCAAGTGATTTGACGTTAATAGCTCAAGAATCTGGAAGTTTAGACCCATCTGTGCCAACGAAATCATCTCTGGTATCTGACGACAAAGTAAACTTGGGAACATACAGCACCAATAAACACAATGAATTAGTGCGATCTGGTTCAATCGTGTCAAACCTCAGTACTGTGGTGGCTGGTGACTTTGCATTGGGAAAGAGGGGAGGAAAGACTACATCGATCTCCCAGATGAATGGGTTATTGCTGAAGAATTCTGCTTTGATGAAGACAATGGTATGGATTTCTGCTTTTCATTTAAAATAAATACCAGACTGTGGATTTAGATCACTGACCTTTATTTCTATTGCTTAGAGGCCCGTATGGTCTTCCGCACGTGATAAGGAACTTCAACATGCTAAACTTATGATTAAAAATGCTCCTATCATAAGGAACATTCCTGAAGTCCATGCTTCTCTTTTCCGAAACCATTCCATGTTTAGAAGGTATACCAAATTAGATATGCTCTATCTTCTGTTTATTCTATGCTATGCTGTGTTTTAGCAGGAGGGGCTAGGAGCTGAGACTGGAACTCTTTAGCATCAACTTAAATTTGGAAATGATCATTTCTAATTCATTGTTCTGGGCCTCAACTCCATGCTGCCGAATTTTAGCTTAGTGTTAATGACTGCTTTTATTTACACTTGCAAGTCATATTACGTATGCTTGTCCGTAAATGTGTTTGCACTTTGCAGTTTCTTTTTTTCTTAAATTGAAATACTTTAGACATTAATCTTTGAACTGATTACATTTTTTCTGTTTTTCCTTTCTTCTTTTCTTTTTAAGTTCATGGTACGTCAAGGTCATGCGCGTGCTTTTACAAATAATTCATGATATCTGTGTTGCATAAAACTGGGAAACTTTCTTCCTTTCTTTCTTTCTTTCTTTTTTTGGATGTGAAATTGAAAGTTGAAGACTATGAAGAAAGACATTTTGCAACAATGAAATGAGAACACATTCCCTTCTCAATGGTGCTTCTCATTTAGCACGCTTGCCACTAGCACCAGAATTATGGTTGAACCTCAAATATCTATCTTCTGTTGTTTCTACCCTGTATCAGTTTTGGCCAACGTTTGATGGTAGCTTGTATGATCATGGAAACTTCCTCCCTTAATTATTTGCTAATAGATCATTTGCATTTTTCCAGTCAGCTTTGATCTTATGATTATTTGTCTTAGTTCCTAAATACAGCTTTCAATGAACTATCGCGCTTTAATTGAATGTGACATGTCGAACTTTCAACTGAATCCTTTATCAAGGCTAGATGCATCTATCCCTCGAAAGACTTTGCATGGCCTTTCTACAAACAGAGTCTGTGGCAGCAAGGGATGGAAGTGGAAACTTTTTCCCTTCAATTATGCATCTAATTAGTGCACTGTTGATTAAAACAAAATTTGATTTCTTCATTAGCCATTCTATTTTTGCGCCTCACCTATTTGCCAATGTCAATTGACTGTTAAGTAGATTATTTTGAAAATAATTTAAGAATGTTATGCAGTCAAAGTGGTTGGGACACTTTCCTTCTCAATTATATGCACTAATGGGAACATCATAATTTCTCTTGATGTCCCATTTGAAGCTTTCTTGTGTTGATTCCCGAGTTACCTTTCTTGAGAGATCAAAGAGTTTGCATTGCTTTTAATGTCATTTCATGGTGGAATCTAATAATCAGATCTGCCTGTTTGTCGCAGTCTGTAGGGACTTATGACTAACATTATCTTCTGTAAACTAACGTCGGTCCGAGTCACCACCCCCACCCCAACGATCCCAAATTGTACTTAAAAAAAGAAAGGAAAAAAAAGGAAAAAAAAAAGAAAAAAGGGTTTTCATGTTTGATATTGGGAGTGAAACATCTAACATGATGATGCCTTTGATCTAAATTACAGGAGTTATGAATTAATGGAACGGATGCTCAAGGTTTATGTCTACAGAGAAGGAGAAAAACCAATTTTCCATCAACCTCATTTGCGGGGCATTTATGCCTCTGAAGGATGGTTCATGAAACTCATGGAGGGAAATAGACAGTTTGTTGTGAGAGACCCCAAAAAGGCTCACTTGTTTTACATTCCCTTTAGCTCGCTAAAGCTAAGGAATGAACTTCATGAGCCACATTTTGCTAGTCAAAAGGATCTAGAAAATCATCTGAGGAATTATGTAGGTACTGTTGCAAGAAAATATCGTTTCTGGAACCGAACTAAGGGGGCGGATCATTTTTTTGTGGCTTGTCATGATTGGGTATGATTTCCATTGCACTGAAATTTTATGCTTCATAATACTCTCTGTTCTCTATTCTGTTGGTGAAATGGCATTATATCGAGATGCTATTGTTATCATTTTTATTTTGAATTCCCACTAGACCTTTTGCAATTCTTGAAATTATTTTCAAATGGTATACATTAGCACTAGGATTGCCGAGTAAGTAAAACATAAGCTGGACTCGAAGACTTGTAACTAAATTTTAGATGTAAAGTAATAGTAGCTTGATGTTCTTAGGACTCCCAATTTAAAAAAGACTGTTGCGAACTCATCTAAACTATAAAGCCTTGTCCATTCTTATGTGGTGGACGTTCAGATCCTCTTCTAGTGTTCATTTTGACAGATTTAAAGGTTTGTTTTCACATATTTAAAGGTTCAACTAACGAAACACTCATTCGATGCAGATTTTGATTTCAGTTCTAGATTTTTTCAAGTTATTTACTTATTATTCTTTTGGGTGGATTGTTTTTGTGTGAGTGGCAATGCACCAGATTGTATTATTTTTAGCATGGCAAAAAACCATGTAAAATTTAACCACAAGGTCTTTTGCTTTAATGTCTTTTGCTTTTTTTACCTCTCCCGTTTACTTTAGAAAAGCAAACTTAACCAGGCATCACAAGCCATTTTCTGCATCCATATGATATTTCCAAATCAATGCCTAAATTTAAACTACGTTAATGATTTTGATAAAATGTTTGTAATTTCATGTCACACACATGGATTGGCCAGTTTTTACTCTATAATGTTTCTTAATTGAATAAAAAAATTTTGACAGGCACCTCGATTCACCAGAAAATATTTAGGAAGCTGTCTCAGGGTTTTATGCAATTCCAACATTGCTGCAGGGTTTACCATTGGGAAGGATATCTCTTTGCCAGTGACCTACATTCAATCGGGAGAGAACCCTCAGAAGGATATTGGAGGAGTTCATCCGTCCCAGAGACCTATTTTAGCCTTTTTTGCTGGAGGCTTGCATGGTTACACGACGCTCTTCCGATCTTACTGAAGTACTGGAACAATAAAGAACCCGACATGAAGATCTTTGGGCCAATGTCCCGTGATATTGAAGGTAAAGCAAGATACAGAGAATTCATGAAAACTAGTAGATATTGCATTTGTGCCAGGGGCTATGAAGTCCACACGCCACGAGTAGTGGAATCGATATACTATGAATGTGTGCCTGTGATCATATCAGATAATTATGTGCCCCCATTCTTTGATATTTTAAACTGGGAAATGAGTGCACTCTTCATTTTAGAGAAGGATATTCCGAATCTGAGGACCATACTTCTTTCAATTCCAGAAGATGAATATATGTTGATGCAGAAAAGGCTAAAGATAGTTCAGAAATATTTTATTTGGCACAAAATTCCTGAGAAGTTTGACTTGTTTCATATGATCCTTCACTCAGTCTGGTACAACAGGGTTTTCCGGGTGACTCGATGAGAACGACTAGTAGATGGAAAGTTTGAATACATCGACACGTAAACTCGTCGGACTCCACCAATATTGTCTTCATTAAGTACTGAAGAGAAGATCAGTGAGCCCAGGAGACTTCCCAAAATTTTCATGAATATTAAACGTGCTTTGATGGATTGATTGATGAGGTCTATTGGATCGGGATCTGTTCCATCTGTTGCTACTAGCACGTGGTTTCCGACCAGTAATACAAAGCCGGCAAGGAGTTGTGGGACACGATAAATATGGGAACACTACTCTTCCATCAGGAGCACATCTAAGCATCTTGATTTGCTGGTCTCTTGCGCTAATCTCCACGCGTCTGCATTCAGTAATCCGGGTGACATTTCCTTTCACCACTGATAGATGTGCATGTCTCATGAAATTTGCAAAATTTATTGGCGACATATGTTCATGTAAAGAAATGTCAGTTTCTGTGTTGCTCAAAGCTAGTTAATCTTCTTTGGTAAAACCACTCTCGTCTGACGTCCCCATACCATTAGCAACTAGATTCAAATCTTTGCCTGATGCTGGTGGATTTTATTCTTGTGTTCTTTCTTAATATTAAAAGCTGTACTAGAAGGTATAATATTTACGTAAGTATTTTGAGAGCATATATCTCGTAGGGAAGGGAAGTGGTAAGTCGAGATGCAAGATGCTGAATCATGGTGTGCCATGTTAGTTAAAAGCCCTGGTGGTCGGTGAACTACTAGAGTTCAAGTGAATTTTCATTCATTAAGCTTGGGCAAACACGCTCTAATTCAGAACATAAGGTTACTGTAGTACAAGTAACTTAGAAAAGAAAGCTGCAAGTTTCTATCCAATTACAAATGCAATGCAACAACAGAAACAAAGGAAAAAGCCCACAAGATCGAGTTATTCTTGCATTTTTTATGCTTGGTTTTGTTACTTGCCAATCTCTTTCAGTCGATAGTCACTCTTGAGGTTAATAGTTGAAGTCCAGCCTCTAAATCGTTCAATGTGATTGTAAGTAGCTCGTCACCTCTAGCATTGAAAGTGAGTCTCGAATCAAGGTTCTCTTTTGCATTGGTTAGCATATGATGGACTAGTCCTCCATTCATTTTGTTTCGTAATTTTTCAGTGCTTCCCTTTTCTATCAGTGCTGTGATATCTTCTAGAGTACAAGAAGGATGCAGCTTAAACCCATAGAATTGACTCCCCTCCGTCTGTTTAGTCATCTTTACGTGCAGCATCTCGGCAAGTTCCGGGGGACTGAAATCATCAAAATTGAAAAAGTGCGTTACCCGTCTGCAGAATCCTTCATTTGAAGTCATTACGCGCTTCATTGGTTCACTGTAACCAGCAAAAATTACTACAATGTCTCCGTCTTCCAAAACGGACATGATCTCCTCTAGCGCTTCCACCCCGTAATCAGGGTGCCCTGTGGTCTGTTCGATTGCTAAACGATATGCTTCGTCCACAAACAGAATACCTCCCTTGGCCTCTTCAATCTATTGCACGTATCAAAATTTGTTATTAGAAGGTGTGGACATAATCTCCTCACTTTAAAAAGCATAAAACGTGGCTAAGTAGCAAAATCAAGTTTCAAAGCTTAAGCTATGCGGAGGCAAGCTTTTTATAATATGGTCAGAAACAAATAATTTCCTTGAAATGAGAGAAAACTCAAGGTAATGGAGCTAATACCTTTTTCCTAGTCTTTGGCCCGGTTTGGCCGATGTACTCACCCACCAAATCTGTTCTTTGCACTTCAGTTATGCTATCAGAAGACAGAACTCCCACAGATTGGAGTAGTCTACCAAGAATGCGTGCTACCGTCGTCTTTCCTGCACAGAAAATATCAAAAAAGATTTTTATGACCACCACAGCTCAAGTGTTCTTTTCATATTTTGGCCATTCTACCTGTTCCAGGATTTCCAAGAAACGCCATGTGAGGCGCTTTCCGGGGGCCTAGATCTATCCCCATGGATCGTCTCTTCTCATCCAAGAGCATCCCTTTCGCCCACTTGCGAAGTTGCACCTTAAGCTCTTTTAGCCCAATTATCTTCGACAATTCATACTCAAGTTCTTCAAGTCCATTAATTCCACATCCACCACGTTCATCTTGATTGGATTCACGATATACATAGAGAAGCCTACGTAGTTCTTCAGTCTGTAGAGTATTCGGGACATAATCCAAAGGGATCATGCCCTCCTGTTGGGGGGGGGGGACGAAAATTGATTAACACCATCCACAAATAAAAGAAGTTAACTACTACTTTAACTACTTGTAATAGGGATGGATACATTGTCCTCTGCTGAGCAATCGGCATTGTAGTCTAACAACGCCTTCACTGTTTTGCAGTCTCCTGTTCGCACCGCATAATCAACAGAAACATGCAAAGGAGTCATCCCGCTCTGTGCAAAATATGCCAAAAACCACGATACATATCAAAACTTGTGGACTTAAAATGACGACAAATTTGGACGGAAAGGTGAACGATAGATCAAAATGCAGACATTGGTTTTGGCTTGGACGGAGGCGTTATAAGTAAGGAGCGTCGTTGCTGCATCACTGCATCCGTTCTTTGCTGCCAAATGTAACGGAGTCTCACCATACTGAGAAACAACAAAAACACGTAATAGAAGATGAGACTACACGCATGTTAACACCCACTTGATCTGAAATTTTAAGCTGTTGGATCTGGCCAGACATATTATGAATTTAGTGAGTTTCTTTAGCTGTCAGAAAATAGTAATGTTCATCTCAAGTTGCTTTTACATACCAGATTTTGCGCTTCCAATTCAACCTCTCTTGGTCCTCTCCAGTCGAGTAAATATCTAACTACCTCGGCTTTGTTGTTTGCAGCTGCAATATGTAGTGCAGTCTGTGCGAGCTGCACTTGACCCAGAAAATAGAAATTATAGTAACAATCGAAGAGGATGGATCTCCTCAATATAGTAGTATATGCAGAGAATTAAGTCTAGGATATTAGATTCTAAGTACTTGTTGGTGTAAAATATATATTTTCTTGTTTTAACTTTAGATTGATCTTCTCAATTCAAAAGATCCGTTTGTTGTCCCTACTGATGCCATGGAATCATGAACCAAACATCCGATCTATAAGCCTGAAAATTTAGATAAACATGGAGAGATAGAGCGAGGGAGGGGGAGGGAGCTTACGAAAAGGCTTTTTTCGTGAATACGAGAGGGGTTGTTCTGAAGTAACCTCTGAATCCCATTAAGATCCCCAGACTCTGCACAAATGTGAATGGTGGTGTTGGGTACTGATACCTTCGAGTGTTTGTCTTGAATCCTCATGTCGATTCGTTATGTTACAGAAAGCAGGGGAAAAGGGAGTAAGATCTAGTTTGGAGTTGCAGAAGAGAAAATGCAAAATAATGAGTGGAGAAAGTCTCCTTTGGGAGAGCAATGAAATTTCCACGTACCTGGTCTTGCGGTGGTGGGCAAATTGACTTTCATTTCGTTTTTTCTGCCTACTTGCAAAACCGTTGACTATATATTATATAGTTTCTCCTGATTTTGTTCACCCGCAAGACGTCGGGTGGCGTTAGGAGGTGTAGTTTCTCCCTTATCTTCTGGTTGCATAACATAATAACTTTATTTGTGCCTCTGTTTTTAAAATTTTGGTACTTCACCACACCAAGTTTTAGGCACCAGACGTGTAGTGCTATAATGGTATCAAACATTATGTGACGTTTCAACAACTTATCACCACCTCTCTCCTAAATAATGTTATCGGCTAGTAATATATAGCATCAAACCTACATTTGGTACCTAGTGTTTGGTGCTTGAAAATTTTCACCAATCCGTTAACTTGCCACTATAAATGAATTTTATGTTTTAAATTAGTTTTCAAGTCGGGTTGTTTTGTCTTGATTTCTACAATCAATTAGGTGACGGACTCTAATTCCACGTACACAAAATTTTCAGAAAGAAATGGTATATGTTACACAACTTGTGAGCATTGAAGCCATGTGCTTCTTTTTTATATTTCGTTTCAGCGTAGTTTTTATTTTGTCATTTTAGGTTTATCTCCCTTATTATTTTATCCCATTTTCTGTCCCCCAACCTCCATTTTTTCCTAACCTTTTTCCTAGTCTTTACCCCAATTTGGCTGATATATTCTGCTACCAAATCCGTTCTCTACACTTCAATTACTCTATTAGAACACATAATGCCCACAGATCGAAATAGTTTGCCAAGAATGCGTGCTACCTACTTCTTTCCAGCACGGAAATCAACAAACAAAGAGATTTTTCAACGTGCCATGACCACCATATATATTATATATATATCAAACGGGCTTTTCTTGGCCGCTATACCTGTTCCAGGGTTTCCAAGGAACGCCATGTGAGGTTCTTTCCGAAGGCCTAGATCTATCCCCATGGATCGTCGCTTTTCATCCATGAGCGTCCCTTCCGCCCACCGGCGAAGTTGCACTTTAAGCTCATGTAGCCCGACTATCTTTGACAATTCGTACTCGAGTTCTTCTAGTTCCTTAATTCCGTCAGTTTGTGTGGAAGCATTTTTTTCGACAAGAGAAGGAGATGAATTTGTCAACTGATTAACGTTAGTGTCACCATTATTTTCTGTAGTCGACTTGACGAATCAGAAAGGATGAAAGAGTATATAATAATAAGATAAATAAAGAGTAACACTTAACAAAATTAGTTTAAGGAGTTGCAGATTCTATTCTGGGAATATAAAAGAAACAGCCGAGAGGTGATAAGTACAAGGAATATTGAAGATGATCTACAAGACTAACCAACCAAACTCAATACTATAATTCATCTGAGACTCCTTTGTAAAGAAGACATCTTCCCAATGTTTTGTGACAATAACTTTAGAAGGTTTTTGTACATTTTTTATAAGATATCCGCATTAACTTATATTCTGCAAAATTCTTATCACCGTAGAAAAGCCTTATGACTTATCATTATTATCAGATAATGACTCCGGAAGTTCCATCATATGCTTAACTCAGAGAAAACCTACTCCTGTCAAAATAATAATAACAACGGCGACTACTTTCAATAAAATAAACAACAATGACAAGAAGAAGATAAAAGTGGGACTTTTAAGATTTTATAAAATTTTCAAATTTATTATTTTATAATTAAAGTTCAAGAAGAAAAATAGAGGTGCTTCTTGGTGCGCAACCTATAATGAACAAAAATGACTACGAAAGTACAAAAATTCAGGCCAAACTTGTATACGATGTGACCTTATTTGGATTGGAGTTGTTCTTACACTTGTGATAAGTGTTTTCGTTAATTGCTTCTCAATCTATTTCACTGACTTTAACTCTTGATGTCAGCAGTTGAAGTCCAACCTCTAAGTCAATCAATGTTAGCTAGCTCATCACTTCTTGTGTCGAAACAAAGCCTTGAATCCAAATTTTCTTTAGCATTAGTCAGCATATGATCCATTAATCCACCGTTCATTTTGTTTCGTAAATTTTCACTGCTTCCCTTTCTATTAGATGAGTTATCACTTCTAAAGTACATGAAGAATGCAAATTAAATCCATAGAATCGGCTTCACTTGCGTTGTTTAGTTATCTTTACATGTAGAATCTCATCGAGTTCTCGGGGGCTGAAATCATCGTAATGGAATAAGTGCGTTATCCTTGTGTATATATAGTCCTTCGTTTGAGGACGTAACGCGCTTCATTGACTCACTATAACCAGCAAAAATTACTACAACATCTCCATCTTCCAACACCGACATGATCTCACCACAAGAAATATAAGCAACAATGACAAAACCTTAGCAACGAAAATCGAAGCGTCCCTATAGGGTACCACCTATGGCGACGACTATATGATGGAGGGTGAGACCCTATATGTAGATTATAGCGGTTACTATGTCGCCACTATGGCCTAATGTCGTCGCTAAAAATAGACCCTATTAGGACAAAACATTTTTCATCGTCATATTTCTTCATCGTAGCGACGACAAGTAAATTTCGCCGCTCTATGTCTTGACCTATAACGACGACGTGTAAATGTCATCGCTATATTATTGGTGGGAAGATTTTCTGCCTTTGTTTCTTGTTTTTACTGACGATAAGTTGTTGCTATATGTTAGATATTCGTCACTATAGTTTGTAAAAAATTATATAACATATATTAAAAATGCAAAGTACAAACCAAAGATTCATCCGGTCTAAATGGTGAGGCATAAGGGAGGTGGAAGCAAGGTCAGGGGTGCTAAAGGATGTGGAAGGTAAAGGGTGTGGAAACACATTTGGATGCTATTAGATTACACGAGTCTGGGTGCCTAAGAAGCAAGTTTTTAAGATGCTTAAATTGTGAATGAAATAATGACGTTACCTTTTTCCTAGTCTATACCCCAGTTTGACCAATATGTTCCCCCACCAAATCCGTTTTCTGCACTTCAGTTACTCTATCAGAAGACAGAATGTCCACAGATCGAAGTAGCTTGCCAAAAATAAGCGCTACCATCATCTTTCCTGCATAGAAAGTAACAACAAACAAAGAGTTTTCAACTGCTTAATGTTACCACCATACGTCGATCAAATGTACTTTTTAGCTCTTGCTACTTGACCTGTCCCGGGATTTCCAAGGAAAGCCATGTGAGGAGATCTCCGGGGCCCTAGATCTATCCCCATGGATCCCTTTCGCCCACTTGCAATTCGTCAGTCGACGTGGACGCATTTTTTTCAGTATTCAAAGAAGGAGACGAATTTGTTTTTCCTGTCGGAATTCATTGTTGGAATGTGGCGTCGACATGGTCTGAATCACAAAGCAGGATGAAAAGATTAATTGAGGAGTAATAATAAAAGGAATGCAGTTGATTTACATGAATATATACAATCAAATACAAATATCAAATATACAATACTATTTATTTGAGACTCCTTCAGTCCTTTGTAGAGATACACATCTAACAGATACAAATAACCAACGAATGTGACCAGAAATCTATTAATTATCAAATCCAATGCATTTCTCCTTTGTTTGTGAGGTTTTTCTACCCTTGGAATTTGTTATTCATCTTCTTGTTTGGGGGTATTTCAGACTTTTTGTGTGTTGTGGGTAATTCTTGCGGTACAGGCTAAAGTAGTGGTTATTCATTTCTTTTTCTTAGGCGTTTCTTTAATTGGCTGGACTCTTTGTCCTTTGTATTTCATTTTCTTATTGTCAACTTTTTGGCTTATCTGATCTTTATTTTAAATGAAATTATACGTGTAGGGTAGATTATGAAATTGTAATTTAAGTTCTATTTGTTTCATTGTTGAAAATGTCGTTTGTATAGGTTATTTGTGTCCAAAATATAGATTCTGCCGTTGTTACTCTCTCATGTATTCTTTTGATAGTCTAAATTGTAATTTCAATGCCTTCCATTATATTATAATTCTTCCCACATGTTATGATACTATACAAGTTAATTGGATAAATTTTATATGATTATTTTAGTTTGGCAGATCCAATTATTAACATTAACTATTAAAAGTAATATTGTGTCGGGTTAAAAAATCTGAATGAAATGCAATCTTTAGCTACGATTTCAATTATTGATATATTAATTTGCTTGTTATCAAATAATAGATATGAATAATTTAACTAATTAATGACTGTTTATAAAAATGTAATATCTTATGATTGTCTATGAATTTGTTTGAGAATTATTAACTGAATTATTAATGAAATTTGTTAATTATGATCAACAAAATCAATTTAGGCATTAACTATATAATGGACGGACTACAAAAAATATGCCTACAGATAGGTTCGTTATTATGCATACTTATACATGTTATTCATCGAAATTATGTTTTAAAGGTTGAGGTGGGAGGGGTTGTCGTCAAGATGAATACCGTATGTACATGTATGCATAATAACCATCCTACTTGTAGGTAGTAAAATTATTGGGATGGTTGCACTATCTATATGTCTAATGTATAGAAAAAATTGAAGGGCACAAAATTGAGAAAAAAAGAGTGATAAAGAAAATTAGTAAAACAAAATTATAATGTCCAATTTTGAAAATAACCCATACCTTTTATGCACGAGCAACTACCCATGCAAATGCATTGAAGTTAAATGAGCTAATCGTATATTAATCACTTTTTCATACTAGAACTTAGAAATAATTTGTTTTGTTATTTCCCATGCAATGCACATGTGATAATCTAGTAATTAGTAATAATGTTATAGTGAACTTTGTTTAGATAAGTGAAAAATTTGTAAAGAAAAAAATGATATTGTGTTGATCATAATATGCCTCTATAGTATGCATATACTGATAAATCTATTGTAAAGTGGATCATGATACATCATGTATGTGTACGCTGAGAAAGCTAGCTAATCTAAGATACATTCCATTATCTCTTTTTAAATTCTACCAGTTTAAGAGTGACCAATTGAATTTTTGTATGTGTGTGTATATATATCATTGAATTGTAATATGTGCAATAAATAAAAAGAATTTGTAAAATAATATAACTTATAAAAATTAATATTATAACAAATGAGTTTAATAAAATAAAAAAATTATTCACAACTTGTGTAAAAGTTTAAGGGGGAAAAGAAAGAGGAAAAAGAGGGAAAAAAATCGAAAGGCATGGAAAGTTAAAAGTTATAAATTGATTAAACTTATTATTATTAATAAAAAAATAAGACTAATTAAATATTAAATTGGGGTATTAGTATAAATTAAAGAAATAAGTGAGGACGAAGTAGGAAATCAAAAGTTTCCCACGCACTCCCTTTTTAATATAGGGCAATTATATTGTCGCTACAAAAATTATTCATCACACCACAGTTTTAAATGGTTTTCATATTTACAAAAATGGGCATTAATAAAATTACTTAATAAACCCTTTAACTTATTCGTTTTCTCACCACAGTCAAACTTCCCCATTTTTCACCCTCATCTTCTTTGGTGACTTTTTGTTCTACTTAGTCACCGGCAAATCACTGTCATCTTCTTTGGTGGACCGGCAAATCACTGTCATCTTCTTTGGTGGCTTTTTGTTCCACTGAGTCACTAGCAATCACCGTCATCTCTTCTTAATTTAGTGACTTTTATTTCAATTATTACCCGTAATTATTTAGAGAAAATTTTATTTTCTCAACATCTTCTTTCTTTTGACAGCCTTTGGTTCCAATTAGTCACTGGAAAACTCCGGTCACTTCTTCACGTCAATGATTTCAGCACTTACGTAATGAACGTGTATGCTCAAAATCTTGTTTTGAAAGATTATTTGCAGCTTTTCAAATCGATTAGAAAGAAACATTAAATCACCTATGAGACAATTGTTAGTTTTCTAAAATTAACAATAACAACTCATTTCATCAAATTGAGATAAAGCATAGCATTGGAATATAAGCAAGCGAATTGAAGTGAACTAGTAGGGATGCTACACATCCCTACTAGTTCACCGGTTGCTTTGCCGATTGATAATTTTACCCTTAAAAATCTAAATACCAAATAAGTCAAGAGTCTGGATTGAAACAACTCCTTTTTATAATTTTGCCAACCGATAAACTAACCGGTGAACCAACCGGGCAGTTTATCATTATCCCTAATAAATTGCCTTGATTTACAATGTAAACACAGCAATGAGCCAAAATTAAAACTCCTAAGAACTGAAATTGAACGTGATGAGATAATTCAAGTATAATCCATTTCCACTTCTATTAATTTGTGTGTGCATGGAAGAATTGTTGCATTTTGTAGGCCATAAAATACCATATGGTGTGAAGGATTTACCGAAAGAGATTTACAGATGTGCGCCACATTTTTATTTTATTTGAAGCTTTTTGTTATATTATATTATATTTAGATATTGGGTATAGAGGTAAATTTATTGTAGTGTAGCTATCAATTATTCCCATTTGCATATGTGGTGGGGGAATGAAACTTTGTAAGGAGAATATAATTGCCCTTTTATATATTAATGTAGAGGGTAGATATTGCAATAAGCTATCAGAAATTTTGTAGATCCAACCAATCACAAATGCAGCTACGTACATGAAGAAAAATAGAGGTAATTCTGCAAGCCTGATCTGGTTCCAGATTATCAATTTCAACGAAATCCTGGGGTGCATTCTGTAATGTACAAAAACAAACTGCGAGAGTTTCTGAGTTATTCTTACAACTGTGAATTGTGATACGCATTTTTGTTAATTTCTTCTCAATCTCTTTCAGTCGACTTTCACTCTTGAAGTTAATAGTTGAAGTCCCGCCTCTAAATCGTTCAATGTGATTGTAACCAACTCAGCACCTTTTGAGTCGAAACTAAGTCTTGAATCCAAATTTTCTTTAGCATTAGTCAGCATATGATCCACTAATCCACCGTTCATTTTGTTACGTAATTTTTCACTGCTTTCCTTTTCTATCAGATGAGTTACAGCCTCCAATGTACATGAACGACGCTCTTCCGATCCATAGAATCGACTCCCCTCGCGCTGTTTGGTCATCTTTACGTGTAGAATCTCAGCAAGGTCTCGGGGACTAAAATCATCGAAATGGAAAAAATGTGTTACCCTTCTGCAAAATCCTTCGTTTGTAGACATTACGCGCTTCATTGGTTCACTGTAGCCTGCAAAAATTACTACAAGTTCTCCATCTTCTAACACGGACATGATCTCCTCTAGCGCTTCCACCCCGAGGTCAGTATGCCCCGTCGTTTGTGGGATTGCTAAACGATATGCTTCGTCCACAAATAGAATGCCCCCCATGGCCTCTTCAATCTGTTACAAGCATAAAAATTTTGCCAAGTTTAATGTGGAGTCTAATCAAACTCTATACTGATCTCCTCGACTAGAGAACTACCTAGCATTAGGCAAATCTTTTTAGGTATATTTTGGTTTCAAGAGTTCGAATACCTTTTTCCTAGTCTTTGGCCCGGTTTGTCCAAGGTATTCGGCCACCAAGTCCGTTCTTTGCACTTCAGTTACACTATCGGAAGAAAGAACACCGACAGAATGGAGTAGTTTGCCAAGAATGCGTGCTACCGTTGTCTTTCCTGTGTAGAAAATGTTTCATATTCTAAGAGTCTAATCCGAATACCATATAAATTCATCAACAAATTAAAGATTCGATAATGGAGCCCGAAAACTTTGTATAAGAGATGTTTATAATCTACCTGTCCCGGGATTTCCAAGGAATGCCATGTGAGGTGATTTCCGGGGGCCAAGATCTATCCCCATGGCGCGACGTTTCTCATCCAAAAGCATCCCTTTTGCCCACTTTCGGAGTTGCTCTTTGAGCTCGTGTAATCCGACTATCTTTGACAATTCATACTCGAATTCTTCCATTCCATTCATACCACTTCTTGCATCACTTCCATCCCCATCATCGACGTTTTGGTAGAGAAGTCTTCTCAATTCTTCGTTCTCTAGGGTATCCGGGATGTAATTCAGAGGAGTCAACCCCTCCTGTACAAGAAAAATTCACCATTAGTTAACGACATTATCAAATCAAATGTTGTAAGAACTGAATATATCCATGATCTTACATTATCTTCTGCTAAGCAATCAGCATTGTAATCCAACAGAGCCTTCACGGCCGAGCAGTCTCCAGATCGCAGGGCATATCCGACAGCAAGATGCAATGGAGTCAAGCCATTCTACAAAAATACATGCCAAAATTAAACACAAGAAATTTATAATTTCTATATAACAACCAAGAAATGGAAAAAGGGAAAATTGAGCGCCGGAACAGAACACGAACATTAGTTGTGGCTTCAGTGTTGGCATCGTGAGTAAGAAGCAATCTCACGATCTCATCACATCCGTTCTTAGCTGCCAAATGTAACGGGGTCTCGCCATACTAACACAGAATTCAACAACATAAGATGAGACTATACTAAAATGTTTCATTTGATCAGTTTTAACTTGACTTTATTTATAACATAACATACAGTGTTTTTAGCTTCCAACTCGACCTTGCCTTGCCCACTCCAGTCGAGCAAATACTTAACAATCTCGACTCGATTGTTGGCCACTGAGACATGTAGGGGTGTCTGTATCAACTGGATCAGATCAAACAAGCCTAGAGTTTTAAGACAAAAATCCCATATTGAATAAATACACGAATAGGATTTAAGCTAAGGTACTCTTGTCTTGCCTTGTTTCTTGTGCTCCTTTTTTTGACTTATATTTTTTAACAATGTTGACCTCTTAGAACCAGAACTAATCTTCACAAATTAAGATTAAAGAACTTCAAAATATAGCCAGATACATATAAATACTTACAAGAATGCTTCTTTCGTGGAGACGAGAAGGGTCGTTTTGCAGTAACCTCTGGAAGCCTATGAGATCACCCGACTCGGCGCAGGTGTGGATCGTGGTACTTGGTGCCGATACTTTGGAATATTTGTCTTGAATCCTCATGATTTTGATTTTTCTCTAATCAATAACAAAAATTCAAAGGGAAAACTATCCAGAAAAAAGGAATGCAGAATGCAAGAGATCAGATTGAAGATGGGGGAGAGGATTTGGTAGAACAAAGTCGTTTCATGAGACGACTTTTGGGGTTTAATTATTTTCTTGACAGTTGTAAAAGGAAACCATGGAGCAATTTCGACAGTTGACTTTTTACTTTATTAGATTTTATATGTGCTTAGTTCGATTTTTGCCCCCTTGGTTGAATAATTCAAGTTTTGTATGAGCAGACTAAAGGTAAAATCAGATCTTCTAACGACCTGTTAAGGATGAGCGGTCGAGCTCGACAAATATTAAGGTTACCATATTTGACAGATTCCAATTAATATAGGACAAAGCATATTTTTATTCACGGATTTGGCCCCCATATTTTTCCGACGTTCTAGGTTAGCTACTCCTTCTGCATAGATAGGTCGAACCATATAGACCATCGTCATCGTCCAATTTCATATTTGAGCATTATAAAGGTGATAAATTGTGTATTGACTCCAGAAAGAGATATAATCAATAACACCAGACAGAGTCGGGAGTTAAAAGAAAAAAATACACATTGTAATGGGGTTGTAATAACGAATTAATGTTATTATTATATATTTTGTGCGCTGGATCTTCTTTTATTCTTTGATATATTTATTATTATGAATTACAATGCTATAATTAAAAGTAAAAACAGTCATTATATAATTAAAAAAATGTTATAAACAGTCAAATATATATATAGTAGGGAACAACCATTTGAAGGACCTTCCTACATCCAAACACTAGAAAAGTAAATGTAATTGAGATATTAGTTGCCTTATATATATTTCTATTTAATGCGCACTGTTATTATAAAATCCGTCTTTTGTACTTCATGTAATTTTCCTACTTATTAAGCAATTATTGCGGGTAATTGGCGCAAAAGTCCCTATTATTGGATTCTATCATGTAATTAGTCCACACCTATGAATTCTTGACAATTCCACCCCTATCTTTATATTTTCTAAGCATTATATTGACACCACTTGTTTTTACTAAATATACCACAGTTTAATTATATTTAACATCCTTCATCTTTTCAAGTTTTTAGATTAATACGTTAACTTTTGCTTCACCATATTTTTATTCTTTTTTTAAGTACAATTACAATTTGTATTATAGTAGAGAAGTGCATATAGATATATCCTTATGAAATACAGCGTATAGAAATCAAGAATACAAACTCTGCCCTTATACAGGGAACTACAAACTACATATAAATGTAGACAAACTCCTATATGGAGGGAATCGAGCCTGAGACATCTACGTCCCAGGGCCTTAACTTTAGCCCTCTTAGTAAATGGGCTAAGGCATCATTGACTTTTATTCTTAATCTTCAATCGATTATCATATCTTGTATCAAACATTGATTTCCTTCTAAAATTTTAGTATGAAAACCGCTTAAATCTTTTAACAATGTGGCGTAACTATACAAAATTGTTGTGTGAATATATTTTCCCTTCATCTATTCTTGTGCTAAATTAGTCATTTATTAGAAGAACATTTTTGTTCACTTACACTTTAAAATTTAAGAAGATGCGAAGGTCCCAATCTGAATATAAACCTTTTTAGCACGCAAGTAAATATGTCAACTCGAAATCTAAGCTTAAGATACAATTTGTTCCATAAAAAACAATCTGTATATATAATTATTAATTAAACAAAGATTTACAATGTGAAAGTATCTAAAAAGTGAAAAAGAGAGCCGGGGGGGTGGCGGGGGGAGGAAAGGACAAAAATTTATTTATTTTTCCAATCTCACAAGTATTTATATTTTTCAATTATATTTTTGCCATAAAATTGGACAAAAATACCCCTAAATAAGGGAGTAATTTAACACTAATGATGATTTGTGCTAAGAAAATAGTAAGATAGAGACGAAATTATCAAAAAAATTATAGGTATAGACTCCAAGGGCAGGAACCTTTTTGTGCCAATTAGCCATTTATACGTGAATTCATCATGTTACCAAAAGGGAATTTTTAATATGTTGTGCCCACAAGTGTATCGCATGTGGATGTTAAGAAAGCGTGCCGGATTTCTTCTGACTCTTTTTTATTCTTAACAAATTAGTAAACTGCTATGCGTACGTTTGTGTATGTATCCAAAACAAGAATAAGCATGCTGACAATGTTTTTCTATTTTTTTTCCCCAGATTGGGTAATTGGGCCCCACTATTGTTTCATTTGAAAAACATTATTATGTATTTCCATGGCAACATGATTCGTTTGGCAGGGGAAGGGGCTACGAAAGAAAATTCTCATACTCTATATTGGTAAAACTAATAGTCGACAAATAACTTAATATTAGACCTAATTATTATTAAATTGAGATCTATGGATATACATGTGAGGCATTAATTGGTTAAGAATAACGTAAATTAAAGAAGCATTTATGAGTGAAAAAACAACATCGTAATTTAGAGTCTGGCTATTAATCCTCGATTCATTTGATGATACCTTTGTAAAGGCGGCACGGCAATTGGAACTGAACCAAACTCACATCTTTAATGTGATGCACAACGGATGTCAGGACCACTTAGACATGTGAATGAAAAGCTAAATGAAACTAACGGGTTGTATTCAATATAGATTTTAAAGACCTTCTTTCTTTTTCTTTTTTTTTTTTTTTTTAAGATGACTTTTGTGGATTTTTAAAGATTTTTTAGACATATTTGAATTTGATGGGATTTAAGTAGGTAGCAATTTCATTTTGCCTACATGCGCATGTGTATATATGTCAAACAACTAAGTTACAAGCACTTCATACTTATAACCTGAATGTGTGTTACGTATTGTATGTATGCATAATAACATACCTGTGTAGGCAAAGTAAAATTTCTGTTTAAATAAGAGACTTATTTTGACTTTTGTGGACTTTTATTTAAAAACTTTAAAAGATTTTTTGCGACTTTAGATATTTATTTTTAAAAAATTATAATATATAATATTATGTCAACCAACTTTTTTAAATGAGCATATCCTGCCTCGATCAGTTTGAGCCTAACTACACAATAATTGAACTAATAACACATAAAATTAAAAAAATAATAATCATATTATGGAAATAAGTAACAAAAAAATGTTCAAGGTAAACAAAAAAATTAATAATGAAATAGATAAAAACAAATAAATAAATGAGTGCTTGAAATATAGAAATGAGAAAAGAAAAGAAAAAATATCTAGAATCCAAGGGGATCCAGTCTGAATGGTACAAAAAGAATTCTGTATTGTGGGGTGGCAGGGCGATGGAGGTAGGGATGGCAGAAATATCTGATCCACTCCAAGCCCGACAATTTGAGAAAAAATTTCCAGATTCATGGATCGATAGAGCATATTATGGTAGAATTTGTGATCCGGCAAAATATCGTGGACTAGATTGAATTAGGGTCGATCCAATCCGTTTAAAAAGGGGGAAAAAAAAACTTAACTTCAGAATAGAAAATTGCTAATATATTTTTTGAATAGAAAATTTAGAATGAAATTAAGGAGGAGGTAATATCAGTAAGTTGTCTTAGATATGTTCTAATGTTTTCTTTGCTTCATGTAACATTTTGTCTTCTTTTTTGCAGGGACAATCTTGCATAAATTCTAATACTTATGTTGATACTCTCGAACCCTTGAGAAATGAATATTTGAAAAAGAAACTTTTTCTTGTCCTTTGTCTTTAACTGTTTTGTGCATATTGATATATTTAACTATTTGATGAGTTTGTAATATCTCAAGTGGTTTATTTTTTATTGTCAATGGGTATGCATGCCACAAACTTTCTAGGTAGCTCTTGTTGTTGATGAATGATGGGTGGTGACTTAATGAGTTTATTGTATGTTGCCATGTTGGGCTGTTGGGTAAAAAAAATGGTGTAAAAAAAATATTTTCTTGGATCAGTTGGTGGATCGCAATCTTAATCTTCTCCAATTTGTGAACCGCTTCAATCCGCAAGTTGTGGATCGTAGAACAGATCATGGTTTGTAAATCATTCATCGAGTAAAATGGATTGGTGTCGATCCGTCCCGATCCAATCCATTGTACCGATACCAATCCATTGTCATCCTAGATGGAGGAGTGACTCGTCCATCTATTTCCATTTAATGAAAATTAATAATTTGAAAAAAAATAAATAATAAATAAGACTAAAAATAAACTAGTAAAAAGTAAGACAAAAGTCAACATGCCTCTGTATTGAGATCTAGTGGGCAATGAGATGGAGCATGCCATTAAAAACAATTATAGGAAAGGTGGAAGGTTGATAGGGAAAAACGGAAGAGTTTTTTTTTTTTTTAAAAAAAAAAAACCAACTCAAATAGTCTTACGAAATCTCATGGGTGTAGGTGAAAGGACTTTTGAAGATATTTCTTCTTTATATTTTATATAGAAAGTCTCCAGAAATCCTAAAATTTAAGAAATCTCACAAAATTTTAATCTGTTTGAATACCTCGAGACTTGTTGATACTTTTGAAAAGTTTCAATTGAATACTGTAGGATTTTTAAAAACTTAACAATTTTAAAAGGTCTCAATTGAATGCATTAAGATTTTAAACGTGTTAAAAAGTCTAAATTAATACCTCAGAATTTTATAAATCTTCAAAAGTCTTTAAAAGTCCTAAATGAGTACACCCTCTTAATTTTAAGACGTGGCCTAATAAAAAGTTAATATATGTCTCTAATTATCACATGTCCACTAATAATATTGTCATATCACAAGTTGGATATATAAGAAATCACAATCGCTGGTTCTAGAACATAACTCTAGCAAGATATCTCAAACTTTTATGGGAATTTTGGAAAAAAAAGAATTGAAGATTTCCTACCATGGCTGGTGGAGGTTGAATTAAATACGCACATATTTGCCATCTCCGATTGCCGCCAGGCGCGAACCCCACAACTGCCAAACTCTGCCTCTAACGAGGAACACAAATGGTTGGATTTGGCGATGTCTTCCCATTTCTTTATTTTATTTTATTTCTTTTTTTTTTCCAAGTACAAGTATAATACAATTTAAAATTATAATCGCTAGAATTATATCCATGCAACCAATTAATAAACCAACCGACATAAAATTAAAATTGGCCAAAGGCCAAAGCCAAACAAATTCAGAAGTTTGGTAGGACTCATAATCTTTATTTTATTTCTATATCAATTTATTTACTTGTTTTTTCAATTAAATGTAATGATTTTTTGGTCATTTAAGTTGAATTTCTCTGAATTTAACGAAAAATCTGATAGAATTTTACAATAATAACAGGATAATGTAAACGCAACGGATAGGAGTGTCTGGCTTTAAAATGAAAGTTTGGTGACCATTTTTTTAGCAACCTCAAACATTAGGACCATTTGCATTAATTAGAATTACGACCATTTGCATTAATTATTCATTAATTACCCAACTTTAATATACTAAATCCTTCTCAAGTTAGAATTAGTATGCCCTAATCTAGGAAAGGATCTAACTAATTTGACTTAATTAGAGTTGAATGAATTGAATTTGAATTTTTAAGGAACTTAAAACGGATAACCATATTTGATCAACGAGCAATTGTAAGAAGATATGAAAAAGTGACATCAATAAGTGACATTTTCACATGACACAAATTCATTGGGAGATTATTACATGACTATTTTTTCATCATGCAATACAAGTGTGTCACATATAAAATGTCACTTATTCATTTCCCATTTTCATGTCTCCTTAAAATTTTTGTTGATGAACAGTACCTTTTTAAAATTTATTTCATTTCATTGCCCTTAGTGTTTGCTTATTGGATTAATCTACTCGTACACATGAATATGCGTTTACAGAAAGTTGGTGACATTACAATTTCACCCTATATTGTGCACTAAAAGTAAGAAAATACACCTGGATAAAATTTTAATTTTACTCTACATCTATAAACATATTTGCACATATATCTGTACTTATAGCATTACTCTTGTTTATTTGGTTTCATTTATTCATTCTTATTACAAATCTTTCATTTAATTGACCGGCCTTATCCCTAATATTGATTTACCATCTCAATAATGTGAGAGTCTACTACGGTTTTAAACGTCTATATAGCAGGACTATCCATTAAATCAATGACAAGAAGGATTGAGTAACTTTGTTCACCCAGCCGCTGTAGGCCGTCGGTTACACTGTCCATTTCTAATGTGACGGTGACATGGCCTAACGTGCTACACACATGACTACCATGTGTGTCTGCTATAGGTGTAACATGTCAGAAGTCGACGATGTAACCCTGCCCACTGTGGGTGGGTGAACATTACTCGAGGATTGAGTGCCATTTGAATTTTCTTGTGGACGATGTAACCCCACCCACTGTGGGTGAGTGAACATTACTCGAGGATTGAGTGCCATTTGAATTTTCTTTTACTTCTCTCTCTTCATTAATTAAATACTACACCCATAACTAACGCTATTTTATCTTAATTTTTAATTTTTTGTATCAATGACTTATCTAAATGTCAATCTAATAATTATAAAATAATGAATAATGATTAATGAAATAAGTCGGCACTAAAATAAACTTGAATAATTATAATATCAACCAAACTTCAACGTTAAGTTAATTTGTTATTGGTAACAAGCAAAATTGATAGAAATTTTTCACGCCATTTCCTTTTAACTAGAAAACTGAAAAATTAGTTTTTTGAAGGTAAATATATTCACATTACCACGTAATAATGAAACTGAGTTTTAATTGCTAAAAAGGTGATTTTCTAATTTTATTTAACGCGTCACACATGAAATGCACAAAAAAAAAATTATATTTGCAAATTATCATACTCGTCTTGCAAATATTTTTCTCTTGTTGGGTTTATATATTTATTATTTCATTAATTAGTAGATGACATCGCATGAATTTTGAGTCAAAAAGTCAAAATTTCATTAAAAATTTCTATCTATCAATTTTATTTGTTATGAATAATAAATTAATTTGACGTTGAAGTTTATTTGATACTATAATTACTCGAGTTTATTTACTTTCTAACTTATTTAATCAATCGTCGTTCATTATTTTATAGTTATTAGATTCACATTTAGATAAGTTAATATACAAAAAATTAAAAATTAAGACAAAATAGTTTTATCTATGAGTGTAGTATTTAATTAATGAAGAGAGAGAAGTAAAGGAAGGTTAAAATGGCGCACAATCCTACATGTAGTGATTTAATGAATGGTCGTACCATGTAAATGTATAGAACCGTCCTACCGAAAACTCTCTCAAATATTGCACTTCTACATAATTTATCCATTTTTTTTTTAAATTACAATTACAATTGATCTACATTAAAGCAATACAAATACATATATGAAATTACATCTAAATGATAATACAAAATGACACAAATGATGGAAAAACTCGCACAAATTTTAATGCAGGATATCTAAATTAAAACAATACAAATGGGCATAGAATTATCCAAATGAAAACCAGAGCAAAGATACTACGTCTTAGTCTTGTGCCAATTGGGTAGGCCTCATTGGCTATTTGTCCCATTTTCATTTTGCGTATTTAAAATAAAAAAAAATTGCATTAAAAAAAAAATTGGTGAACGGTAAATTTTTTTGTATGAAAAAAAAAATAATGCCATGTAACTACAAGAAGTTTTATTAGTTTGCTTAAAATTAAAAAAAAAAAAGTTTTATTATGTGGTTCAAATTGTGACGAAATTTTTTTCCCCCGAAAGAGGTGAAGCAATAGTTAGATACTTACGTATGAGATAGAAGATTCCGGATTCAATCACACCTATATCTACACCTCCCCAACCCTGCCCTGCCCTGCCCTATCTCCCAACCCCTGGTGTAAAAAAAACAAAAAAAAAAAAAAGAAAAAAAAGGAAAGAAAAGTTATTAGAGATCATGGGGTTGGGTTCTAGTCACACTCGCATCACCAACCCCTGGGGTGGGATGGTTTTACTTTTACACCAATTGAGGTAAGAATATGTAGTTTCGGTTCAGTCAGTATCATTCCTTAGTGAATGAAAATATTGACTTTTTTGGTCGAGAAAATCATCTTATTCAGCCTGTTCACATCAAGTATTGCAACATGTCCTTCCAATTCTATTAC
>CAVNYN010288771.1:10245-20717 GCA_963692815.1 Nyctanthes arbor-tristis | reverse complement strand
GTGGAAGCATAACAAGTGAGAAGAACTCAAATCCTAACAGGAATTCAGCTCGTGGATTTGAAGTAATTGATCAGATAAAAGCAGCACTTGAAAAAGTGTGCTCTTCAAAAACAGTTTCTTGTGCTGATATTATGGCTCTTGCTGCAAGGGATTCAACTGTTCTTGTGAGTATCTATAACTAGCTCCCTTTCAATCTCTAAAAACCCGAAATTTTGTGAGTAATTTCGGAGTTTAAATTCTGTGTTTTCACAGGCTGGTGGACCTAGTTGGGAGGTGCCCTTAGGAAGAAGGGATTCAAGAAGTGCTAGCTTGAGTGGGTCAAACAACAACATTCCAGCCCCTAATAACACATTCCAAACCATCCTCACCAAGTTTAAGCTACAAGGGCTCGACATTGTTGATCTTGTCGCACTCTCTGGTAAAGTCGATCGCACTTTCTGTATCGTCTTTGCCCTTCTAATTTCTTTTTATCAAAGTACTAATATACTTGATGATGTCACCCTCAAGAATTGTTTTAACGACCTCTGTAGTGTTGCATAGTCTATTCGAGGATTGTTTTATGTCTCAATGACATGATCTTTTCAGGAAGTCACACAATTGGAAATTCAAGATGCTTCAGCTTCAGACAAAGACTCTACAACCAATCAGGGAACGCCAAACCTGATTCTACCTTAGACCCATTCTATGCGTCCCAGTTGCGCGCAAGATGTCCACGATCCGGTGGTGACCAAAACCTATTTTTCCTCGACTTTGTTAGTCCAACAAAATTTGACAACAGCTACTTCAAGAATCTGTTGCTCTCAAAAGGCCTTTTGAATTCAGACCAAGTTCTGGTGACTAAGAATCAAGTCTCACTTAACTTAGTGAAGCAATATGCAGAGAACAATGAGCTTTTCTTTAAGCAATTTGCAAAGTCCATGGTGAAGATGGGAAACATTTCTCCATTGACAGGGTCCAGGGGAGAAATTAGGAAGAACTGCAGGAAGATCAACAGCAATTGAATGAACCAGATTTAATTGAGATCAATATAATTATTAAATTAAATAACCAGGAGTCTGTATAATTTTGTGTCCTTTATTGAACTTGTTATGATTCTTCCTGTTATTTTGTCACATATGAAGTGAAGTTTGTTGTTTGCTATGCATGTATGTGTTTCACAAGTAGTCGTGATAAGTAATAAAGTGGACCTACATTCAAATATTATTATTTCTACAAAAATATTGGCTTCTTTATCTAATGTTAAAAAAACCGTATGTTTATCAAGTGAGTGTAATTAAACTCATCTTAGAGACTTGTAAATGAAAGGGTAATTTACAATTGAGGTCCTTAACCTTTCAACTTTTAATCGATCTCATTCTCGACCTTTATTTCTGGTCTCGTCAGGTCTCAACCTTTCAAGAAAATCTCTTTCCAAGTCTTCACTAATAGTTTATGTCTAGTTTAACAGCTAAATCCCTATAAAATGACAATTTTGCACTCATATTGTAAATAAACAAAAAAAGGGAAATAAATCAAATAAAAAAGTATTTTAAAATTCTAAATATCCCTACCAACCCATCCACCAACCCCATTCCTTCCCCTTTCTCGGCTTAATCCCTAAACATGGTAAACTCATACCCAACTTGTTAGTATCCAATTATCTATTCGGAATAGCACAACCGTAGACGACGGAGCTCTGATGGATAGTATGTAGATTGGGTTTTCCAGTGGTTTAGTGCTATCTGGAACTTTTGTTAGAATTTTAATTTTTTTTAATTTGATTTATTTTCCTTTTTTTTGGTCTAATTGCAATGTGAAGGCAAAATAGTTATTTTATAGGTATTTAACAGACAAAATGAACGGAAATCGTTAGTGGGGACTTAAGAGAGATTTCTTTAAAAATTGAGGATCCACGAGACCAGAAATAAAAATAGAAAGATTGGAACGTTAGATGTAAACTTAAATGAAATGATGACATTTTTCTTTTGATTAAAAAAATAAGAAAATTGTTTTCTTGAATTTGGCCTTTTTTTTGGAACTTCAGTGACGGCTGGTAAGATTTTACCCATTCAAAGGTTGTAAAATTACAGAGTAGGGCCTTGTTCCGTGCTCTGCCGTCCCGTTCTCGCACAGTCGCAGTCCACTACTTCGCTGGCGCTCTTCTCAGTCCTCTCCCACCGGCGTCTTCCGCCTCTCTTACAAGGTATCTCCTCCTCCAACCTGGCGTAGTCTTCTCTGATTTTACTCTCTGTTTTCTTAAACGCATTTCAGCCCTTTCCCCAAATCAATAATTCTTGATTTCTAATGGAGATAATCTTGAAAGCACTACGCCGTAAATGGACTTTTGATAATTAAAGTTGTGCTTCCAGTAAAGGTCTCCCTTTTGCTTCTTTTTCTAGTCCGTTCTCTGCTTTGTTGTGTGCTTCTGTAATCAATTCCGGGTTCCGAATTTGCCATTGGATGTTAGTCAATCCATTGGCGGAATAGAATGATTTCATATAGGCTGAACAAGGGCTATTGAATACTTCTCGATCATGTAAATAATGCTTAATTTTATCTGCTCGGTAAATCTCATCTTCTTCTGTACTTCATCCCTTTACATTGAAGGGAATTTGCAGTTTTTTTAATTAACTCTCACAGTCTTGACTTCATCTTTTGATTTTTCCTTCCTGACAATCTTCGTATTTTGTGCTTACGGGGAAATTGATTTAGGTCTGCGGTTGAGGTAATTTACTAACTTCATTTATTTTCCAGATTTTAGTTAAGTGTTTTGATCGATGTCAGCAAAGTGTTTTTTATTTAATCGTGAAAAAGGATTTTGATACTTGGATTCAAACAAAAGAGGGCCAAAGTTTGATGAAACGGTAACATAGAATGATGAAAGAAGTAACAAGTTTGGGAACATTCTGTAAATTCCACTTTTGAAGTCCTAAAGAATGATCTTTTGATTAAGCTGCATCATGAATAGAAGGACGTTTTATAATGCTTTCCACAAGTTCTTAAGGCTGGATTCAAACAGATTCCGGGGCTTCTTAGGCTCCTAATTAGAGCAGTTTTCTCAATCCTTGGGACCTCGCAGTTAGAATCTCTAACTTATGTTTATGCATTCTAATTTCTGAAGTCTTTTGGAAAGTTTAGTTTGAACTTGTCTTGTGGACAGTTGTGGTGTCTTAGTTGTTAAGTTGTTTTTGCCCTTCTTGCTTGCTATTAATCATTTATTCTTTTTGTTTGTCTTTAGTTAATTTTTCTTGGTTGCTCTTTCGGATTTTCATGGTGATGATGAGATATGTGATACCATTTAATTGTTTGAGAATAGAGTTGATTCATCAAGTTGAATGGCTTGGCATATTATCCATTGAAACAGAAATGGTTGAAAAATTAGACTCTGAACATTTGATTATTATTTTTTGCCTCTGAAACTGCAATAAGCATTGGATTTAAGTAACATTTTGGAATCTTATATGTCCATTTTTAATTATAATGTAGTAATAATTTGGAACTTGTTTTTGCTGTTTTGTTTCATTGAAATTTCAGTGTTAGATATAGTATGTTGCATTTGTCTCTTTATATTTAGTCTCATGTTAAATATAAATATTACATACTAACACTTGACTAGTCTATGGGGCCCCTCTTTCTAAACCATCCTTCTGGCCATGGAAACCATAGAATCGGCACTGTGGCGATCCCCCAAAGTACAAAATTTACAGAAGGCAAAACCCTATTCATCCCATTTTCACAGCTCCAACAAATCAAACTCTTGGAATCTCAACTGACATCAACTCTCGATAGCTGCACAAGCCTGACCAAAATCAAGCAAGTTCACTGTTATGTAATCCGGAAAGGCCTGGACCAGTGTTCTTATATCATTGCAAAGCTCATCCGGATGATTTCAAAAGCCAATGCTCCAATGCACCCTTATGGAATTTCAGTGTTCTCCCAAGTGAAATATCCAAACCCATTCTTGTACACAGCTTTAATCCGCGGGCTCATGATTGATGGGCTATGTAAGGAATCAGTGCATGTTTATAGTTCCATGCGGAAAGAAGGTGTTACCCCTGTGTCGTTTACATATACGGCCTTGTTAAAGGCTTGTTCTAGTGAAATGAATGTCCATTTGGGACGGCAGATTCATGGGGAGAGTGTGAAGTTAGGTGGATTCAGCTTAGATATGTTTGTGGGAAATACTTTGATTGATATGTATGTGAAATGTGGGCGGTTGGATTGCGGGAAGAGGGTGTTCGATGAAATGCCTGAAAGGGATATGATTTCGTGGACCTCGTTGATTGTTGCATATGCAAAGAATGGCGATATGGGCTCTGCGAGGGATTTGTTTGATGCATTGCCTGTGAAGGATATGGTGGCATGGACTGCAATGGTGACAGGATTTGTACAAAATGCTAAGCCAAAGGAAGCATTGAACTACTTTGAGAGAATGCAGAAAGCACGCATGGAAACTGATGAGGTAACGTTGGTCGGTGTTATCAATGCTTGCGCACAGTTGGGCATGATTAAGTATGCCAATTGGATCAGGGATGTGGCTGAGCAGTCTGGTTTTAATCCAAAGGAAAATGTCACCGTGGGCTCTGCTTTGATCGATATGTACTCAAAATGTGGCAACGTGGATAGTGCATATGAAGTTTTTCAGATGACGAGGGAAAAGAATGTGTACACGTATAGTACAATGATCGTTGGTTTTGCAATTCATGGTCGTGCAAGTTCCAGCATAGAATTGTTTGATGAAATGGTAAAAAATGAAGTGATGCCTAACCATGTGACTTTCGTCGGGGTTCTTACTGCATGTAGTCACGCAGGTTTGGTAGAAAAAGGTCAACAGGTGTTTGAAATGATGGAGAAATCATTTGGCGTCAAACCCTCTTATGATCACTACATTTGCCTGGTCGATCTCCTCGGAAGGACAGGACAATTGGAGGAGGCACTCAAGCTTATTAGAAGCATGCCAATGGATCCCAATGCTTGCGTGTGGGGAGCTTTGCTTGGTGCTTGTCGCACATATGCAAATGCTGATGTTGCTGAAGTTGCTGCAAAACACTTATTTAAGCTGGAACCTGATGGCATTGGAAACTATATCTTGCTTTCAAATATTTATGCGAGAGCAGGAAGGTGGGAAGAAGCCTCCAAGACGAGGACATTAATAAGAGAAAAAGGTTTGAGAAAGAATCCTGCGTTTAGTTGGGTCGAGGGAGAAAACGGAGAGATCCACGAATTTTACGCAGGTGATTTGATCCATCCTAGGTCTAGGGAGATTGATCAGGCCGTGGAGGATCTTGTTGACAGAATAAAATTAAATGGATATAATCCAATTCTGAGCTGTGTGCTTTATGATGTAAGTGACGAAGAGAAAAAGCGAATTCTGATGAACCATAGTGAAAAACAAGCCTTGGCATATGCTTTACTCACTACTGGAGATGGTGTTGCTATTAGAATTGTGAAAAATCTTAGAATATGTGAAGATTGCCATTTGTTCATATGTGTTGCTTCTCAAATTACTCGAAGAGATATCATAGTAAGGGATAATATGAGATTCCATCACTTCCATGACGGGTCTTGTTCCTGCTGTAACTTCTGGTAATTGAAGCAGGATGCTATCGTTACTCAGGGTGTATCTTTTTGCCAAGACAGAAGCATTTTTTAGGGGATACCATACTGTCACATCTCCTGTGATTGTATATAGCATAGGCCTTTGGATTTCAGTTCTTCATGTGTAACAACTGAGGTCTTTGGCTTCTCCAAGGTCCTTCTATTAGGAGTTCACTGACTTGGCGGCATACGTTACACTGGGCAGCCGAAGAACTTCTGAATGGTTCGAGTCCAAAGACCTCTTGACTTTCTACTGTCATTGACAACTTTGCTCATAATTATTTGAATTATATTAAATAGAAAAATAAACTATAGTTTTATTATTAAAATAATTAATCAAAAGGCGAAGGTTGAACGTTTGAACAAAAGTAATTCAAAGGTCCTTAACCTCTTTATTTAACGGAAGTTAAGATTGCATTCTTTTTGTGTTTCATTTTTGAGTTGTGGAAGTATTTTTAGTTTTATGTTCTCCAATGCTCTTAGTCTTGGTGCATGGTCGAAAAAGAGAGAGGAAGACACAAAAAAAATTCGTAGACCCCATGGTTTTTTTAATTTTCTTTTTCTTTTAATCACTTTTCTCTCATTTACACAACGTTTTCCTCATTTTTCCTTCATCGTTTCACGTGCAAAGTCTAAAAATAGACCTTCATCCAAGACTTCTCCACTACTATTTTATCATTATTTTCGAATTTCTATCTATCTCTTACTTCTTTTTCACTTTTCCCTCCTTTTTTTTCCTACACCCCTTTCTATTCATTTTTAATTAAAAAAATCTATTTCTCTCTATCTCTCTCTACCCATGACCCAAGAGAACAACTACATGCATTGGAGATGTAGCTCCATAACCAAAGGGAGCCCATTATTATTCATTATACCTAGATAAAGTCTTGGGATGCTTTTTTTCCCCTTTACTTTACCTTGAAGGGCCCATTTCTATGAATGTCTTCAAAAATCTTTTCCCTTTCTTCCTTTTCTCCTAATCTCTCTTAGTCCGGTCACTCATTCTTCATCTCCGACCACTTTCTTTTTACTGCAATCTTCAACCTGCACTAATCATCAAACATCAATGTTCAAACGTGGCTAGAGTAAGTTCACCCATCTTATCCAATCTCTCTCGGTCACTCTAACTCTCTTGACTCCTTTCTCTAATTTTACCGAGCACTAATTTCTTCATAATCATAAAGAAGCATTTGCTGCTTTGCGTGAAACAATGGAGGAAGCCAAGGTACTACGAATCTAGGCGACATTGACTGGTTAGCCATTTACCTGCTTCATCTTCTAGTGGTGCATTTTGGGCCTCTGGTAATTCCAAGATTTTCCTTTTTCTCGGTTCTTGGCACTAGTTTTTACCATTAAAGGGTTTTGATAATGGTTTCTGTTTGTTTGATGATCTTGTAGTCTGAAGTTATTGAATAAACCCATTCTGGCTTTTGATTCCCTGCAACCACTATTCATATTTTCTACAAGTAAGTTTCTTTCCTCCTCAGTTTTGCATTGCGGTTGAATCAGTTGATTGTTTATTCTTATTCTTGATTTGGTGGTTTGTTTCTGTTTAGTTGTAGATTTTGGGTTGCTTAAACCTTTTGACAGTTTATTTATTCAGTCAAAAATCAGTAAGAAAAAGGAAAAGTAATTACTGTAATTTAATTTCTGATCCATGTTTCTACATTTTTCTTGAAAACAAATGAAATTCCAGATTAATCCTGTCCTTGTTCATGAAACTGTAGATTATGCATTCCAATTTCCGAAGTCTTTTGGAAATATTAGTTTGAAATTGTCATGTGGTGTCTTAGTTGTTTAGTTGTTTTACCCACTTCTGCTTCTCGCTTGCTATTATTCATTTATTTTTTAGTTTGTTTCTTTAGTTAGTTTTTCTTGGTTGCTCTTTCAGATTTTCATGGTGATAATGAGATTTGTGATACCATTTAATTGTTTGAGAACAGAGTTAAAATTTTCACCCATTTGAGAAAGAAATGGTTGAAAAGTTAGATTGTGAAAATTCAATTATTGTTTTTGCCTTTAAAACTGCAAGATGTGTGGTATACTGGTATTTAAGTAGCATTTTGGAGCATTGTATGTCTCTCTGTGTGATTATAATGTAGTGATCTTTTGGAACATGTTTTGCAGATTTGTTTCATTTTAATTTCAATGTACCATGTATGTATTTGTCTCCTTATATTTAGTTTTGCATTAACTGTTAGTACTTTATACTAACACTTAACTAGTCTATGGGGGCCCTTTCTCTAAACCACCCCTCAGGGCTCGGAAACCCCAGGCCTGCATTTTGTATGCTGAAAAGTGTTTCCTTTTCCCCCTTGTTATTTACATTTCCCTTTTGTGGTGTGCAGGAGTGAAAAGTTTTTAGAAACTACTGAGACACTGTTGCAGTGCAGAATCAAGCTGACCATATACTTGTCAGGGTTCTGGTCATCTCATCTCTCTCTCTCTCTCTCTCTCTCTCTCTCTCTCATACACACACACACACATACACACGTCACAAACATGAAATGATATACTTGATGTGTTGACAAATGCAATGATATGTACAATATATATGATACATGTTTGCTACATCTATTCAATGAAACGCCTCTTTGGGAAATTATTTTCAAATAGAATCAGAAGTAGGCTTCTGGAAGTGCATTGTGAAATGTAATCATGCTTAGAATGATTGCCTTTTTGCAACACAAATCATTGCCTGACAAATTTTATGGACTGATTTATGATTTATGTGAAGCATTTGGTAATATTAAAATGGTTGTCCATTGTTCACTTCTTGAACTCCAGATCAAGGGATGTTTTGCTGATTATTTGAATTCTTGATCAGGAAATGCTATCATGCTTAGAATGATTGCCTTTTTGCATCACAAATCATTGCCTGACAAATTTTATAGACTGATTTATGATTTATGCGAAGCATTTGGTAATATTAAGATGGTTGTCCATTGTTCACTTCTTGAACTCCAGATCAAGGGATGTTTTGCTGATTATTTGAATTCTTGATCAGGAAAAGGATCATCATGCCGGCCACAGCAATAAGGTGTATGGCAAAGAAACCAAAGCCAAAAATGAAACCCATAGAACTCAAGACTCCACCAGAACAAACACAAACTATCACAAGGGTGATCTTTGACATTCTCAAGGAACATGGTCCTCTAACCATTGCAGACACCTGGGAACATGTCAAGGTATCCGTCTCCACACCTGCTTCATTTTAACTCATTCTGATAATTATTGGAAGTGTTTTAGGGTATCTTCAACCATTTCCACCAATTTGTACAACTTCTGAACTAAAATGGTTTAAATTTTACATCATCCCAACAACCCATTTCCAGCCCAATACACCAAATTTTTCACCAAATGAATAATGTTTTTCTATATTTCCTTATTTTATTAGTTTCTATTCATTGATTTAGTTTTTAAATCAATTTAGTTATCTACATGAGTACCAAGGGAAGTTCAAAAATAATAATCAATTTATATATATTTATTTAAAATATAACAGTTATTTGAAAAATTAAGTAAAACATCACAGATGTATTCATACGCTTAAATATTTTTTAGCATGTTGATTTTTCAAAAATAGATTGCATCAAAGAGGAACAGTACAAACGTAATACATAATTGTACAAAGAATAACTTAACTCATTATTTCACTGTTGGTTTACATAGGAATGATGGCATAAGTTTATGTTCTGAGGTGGTTTTCTGTACTGTAGTCGCAATTATTTTTTTAGAAAGTTGCAGCCGTGATACTGACCTTATATATAGATAAGTTCCTAGTTCCTACTATTTTTTCCCTCTCTTTGTAACTTGGAGCACAAGTTTCTGTTAAACAATGCTGATTTCATGTGTGATAATGAGTTTTGTTTAAAAGAAAATTGTTCAATTAAACCACAGAAAACAAAATTTGACCTGTTCCTTTAGGTCACTCTCATGTCCTCAGTCCTCCTTGCCTATGAGGATGGAACAGAGGCGAAGCAAGGAAAAAGAAGTGAGCAGCAGGTAGTGAAAAGTGGGGAGGGGCAATGGAATACGAAAGGTTGAGAGTAGGGTGAGGGGGTACAGGGACTAGGGGAGAGACAATTCAATTAGGGGCCAGGGTGTGAGGTGGAATTCAAATACTTAAACTTGGGGACCTGATATGGGAGTAGAGTATTTCATCGGGTCCCAAACTATCAAATGTGCCGGCATAATTTCCACCCTATGTATTTCTCTTTTCTCCTGAATCCATGCAATCTAAATATTTCATAAACATTAAAAAACTATATACCACTGTTAAAAGAGAGAACAAAACCCTCAAGCATAATGTCTCTGAATTCCACAAAGCCTGGCTTAATGGCTTTATAGACTGATCAAGAATTTGATTCTTACCGCTCCAGGAAGTTGGATTGAAAGGGCTAACAAGCAAAAGGCATATGAAAATAGTGCTGAGATGGATGAGAGAGAGGCCGAAACTTAAACTAATTTGCAACCATGTGGGGCCACACAAGCAATTCCTCTACACAACCTGGTTCACCAAACCTGCATCATGCAGGCAAGACCCAATGCGAACGCTTCAAGACCAGGGTCATAATTACGTGGTGAATCAATGGCAGAAAAATTTGCTTTGGTGTTCCTTGATTATTAAGAGCCCATTTCTTGTTATTGAAGAAACTCGCCAACATGTTTATGTCAGGTATTATACATTTTCTGTAGTACTTCTTTTGTTCCTAAGAAACTGAATAATCTCAGTACGTAGTAGTTTTATTTTAGTATAAAATCTTGTGATATACTTTTATGTTGGTAAAGAACTTAATAATCTCTGTAGTTTGGTGGATATGTTCTTTGTAGCTTTTCTAGTGGGGGCCCCGCGGGGGGGGGGGGGGGGGGGGGGGGGGGGGGGGGGGGGGGGG
>CAVNYN010288771.1:0-10225 GCA_963692815.1 Nyctanthes arbor-tristis | reverse complement strand
CAGGCAAGACCCAATGCGAACGCTTCAAGACCAGGGTCATAATTACGTGGTGAATCAATGGCAGAAAAATTTGCTTTGGTGTTCCTTGATTATTAAGAGCCCATTTCTTGTTATTGAAGAAACTCGCCAACATGTTTATGTCAGGTATTATACATTTTCTGTAGTACTTCTTTTGTTCCTAAGAAACTGAATAATCTCAGTACGTAGTAGTTTTATTTTAGTATAAAATCTTGTGATATACTTTTATGTTGGTAAAGAACTTAATAATCTCTGTAGTTTGGTGGATATGTTCTTTGTAGCTTTTCTAGTCCCCCCCCCCCCCCTTGAAGAATGTGTCATGGCAAAAAATTTAATACAATTTCCTAAGGGTTTAATGTACTCTCGCGTCAATCACCCACCCATGAATTGAATTGTTACATGGGCATGGGATATATGTGGATAATTTTGTTGTTCATGAGGTACAAAATTTAGGAACACCAAGGGTACTATATTGTGTTTTGTTGGTAAAATTAATAACCATTTCAAAATTAAGAACTAGTATGTGGATTTGTGAGACTCAATTTATGTTAAATTGAGATTTTTGAACACACAATGTGAATTATTAATTGGTTCTTAGAGGAATATATTAAAATTTGTATGTGTGATAAAGGAATTAGTAATATATATATATATATATATATATATATATATATATTACTTGTATGAAAGAATGAAATGTAATAATTTTTTAAAATAAAAAATATTATTTTCAAAATTATTGCAATACTAAACATCAAATAAGGCATTTCATCCTTCAATGATGGTTAAACATTTTCACACTAAGAATATAAAAAATTCAAAACCTAACATTGTGTTTTTTTTGTGATTCAATTTTCTATTTTTGAGTTTTTAATTCATTTTTAATTTTTTGTTTTGAATACTTATTTTTAGATTTCTAAAAATGCGTTTACTTTGTTATTTTGGAAAACTTTTTTAAGAAATTTAAAACTGAAAAACGTGTTCTTTTTGACATTTTGAGAATTTATTTGTTTGTTAAGTAAATTAAATTATTTTATTCTTTCGTTAAAAAAATTATTTTGTTTTAATGTATCATTACCAAAATTAAAATATGAAAGTTTACTCTAGTTTGTTATGAGGAAAAAGGAAATACAAAAAGAAATAAAATTAATAATAATAAAAAAACTAACTTTGGAAGCATATGACACATTAACAAAATTAAAGGAGAGAGAAATTGAAATTCTCAAAATAAAGCGTTTTCCTTGTTTTTAATTACATACCTATTTTGCTTAAAAACTCTCAAAACGATTTTTTATCATTTTCTGTTTTCTTTGTTAAAAAATTTCTTGTTTTTCAAAATTCGTTTTTGAAAATATGAAAGTAAACGGGTTTTCAGTGTTTTAAAAAATTGAAAACTAAAAATAGTCTCAAAACAGTAAAGAGAACAAGCCCTAAGGAAATTAGAGTTTCTAAAGAATCAGGACTGGGTTTCTTACAGAACTCGGTTTCTAATAAAATGTTGCAATATGGTGTGTGTCAGATGATGTGTCAATATGTGATTAGAGACTTGACTCCGTAAGAAAGCTGACCTTGTTTCCATAATCGGACCGATTGTACCATTTTTTTGCAAGCATTATTTTTACCATTTAGTACAAAGATAAAATCCAAAGAATTATATATATATAATATATAATTACTATTCGAACTATATTAAGTGAATTACTTCCTATAAAAAAATAGTGAATTCATTAATTTATTTAAACAGACATATATGTGAACAGGAGTTTCGATAAAATGGTTCAAATATCTTTGAAATGACTTGTAAACTCCTTGCCCCTTAATTATCCAGAGGAGTAAGATAATTTAAACCTTTTTTGTCACTAATTTTTGTTCACCTAAATTGCATATTTACTGTTTAGTTCCCCCCCGGGGGCGGGGGGGGGGGGGGGGGGGTTAAGAGTAATAATGTAAAAACTGCTTAAACCCCGACGGGTTAATAAACGGAGAGGGTTAACACACTGATGAAATACCAGTCATCGTCTTCGCCTCTGAAACCTCACTTTGCCTCCGTCCGCCGCAGAAACATATAGCGATCCACGCGCCAACAGTCGCATTCATCATTCCTATAGCTCTATTTTGTTTCTTAATCCATTCAGAAATGACTCAGCAGTCCACTCGACTCATTTCTCAAACCCTCTCACGCCTCTCCAAACGCAGCATAATTTTGAGAACTCATTACGAACACCCATCAAATTTATCGAATTTCTCGCGGAAGTTTTCTGCTTCAGCGCAGGAATCGAAGGTGGGTAGGCCTGAGAAAGTATCGGCTATTGTAGATGAGCTTTCCGGGTTGACATTGCTGGAAATATCGGATTTGACGGAGGTTTTGAGGAAGAAAATGGGGATTGAGGAGATGCCCATGATGGCAGTGATGATGCCTGGTACGGGGTTTGCCCCAGGAATGGCAGGCCCGAAGGGGAAGGCTGGCGGTGGGGCAGGTGCCAAGGAGGAAGAGAAGAAAGAGAAGACGGCTTTTGATTTGAAGCTCGAAGGAGGATTTGATGCAGCTGCCAAGATCAAGATTATCAAGGAAGTGCGAGCGTGCACGGATTTGGGGTTGAAGGAGGCCAAGGAGCTCGTGGAGAAGGCCCCCACTTTGTTGAAGAAGGGGGTTCCCAAAGAGGAGGCTGAGAAGATAATTGAGAAGATGAAGAGAGTTGGGGCAAAGGTCATAATGGAGTGAGGTAATTAACTATCTTTGTTTCTTCATTTAACTCTATAGCTGCCATTAACCTGAATCTGTAAAATGGCATATTTCCAAATGGAAGAGACTTGGATTCCTTTTTCTCTGCTGTAGTGGCTTAGTCGCATATATTGGTAATATCATATGAAGTCCACACCAAAAGATATAGTGCTGACGAACAGTGTCTTAAGTTCAAATATTGCTGAATTGAGTTTCTACAGTATAGTATTTTTGGAAAAAATAGATCGGAAGAGCGTCGGTAGGAAAGAGTGTAGGCATTAAGTTCAAATATTTTTTCTTTGGTTTGTTTAATTTTTGGTGGTCATTAATGTTAGCTATCCACTTAAAGTTTATAAAGATAGAAGAATTTTAACATTTATCCGTCTTGTTTTTTGTTGCAACCCTAGCTTGAGTTTGAAAGGGAAACATATGTCACATGGTATTTGCTAGATAGTCACCCAACACGAGTCATAGGCGATGGCATGTTTTTGTTATCCTTGTCGAGTCAGCGTTCCTGCTGACTGGAACATGAACATTTTTTCACTCAGGTTTACTCAATCCTATGTGGCCATTACTAACATGTAGAACTATAATTTATAAGAGCATTACCACATAATATCCTGAGGGAGATTGAACATAATAAACACAGAAGCATTATCGACACACTGTTTTGAAGGTTTTTGCATCTCTTTTGTATATATGGTTAGCACATTTGCTCGCGGTCGAAAATATTTACTTTGAGCAGCAGCATATATAAAAATCATCCATGGCGATTTGCATTCTTAACACTTTCTTTTTTATGTCTCTGTATGCCTTTTTTCGTCCTCTGCCAATTTGCAATTTTTGAAGCATCAAGATATGTCATACAACATTTTTTGTTAGCTTTAGTTTCCATTCTTCTATGCAGAGAGTTCTATAGATAATCCAAACAGAAATTAGGTGCAGGGTGTATGTTTGGCTTGACAAACAGAGAACAATAGATGACAGTGAGAAATCTAAGGTTAATTAGCTGATAATAATCAGAAGTTCTTTAGGTTTCCAGAAAACAGAATCTAGTATGGCGATGAAATGTCTTTTTTTCACGTTTCCTTACTATTTTCGTTCCCCAGTATGATAATGACATTAATGTTAGAATTTCCATGATTCAGCACCCTCAGCAGTTATCATCTCTCGATACGGGTATAAAATCATAATCCCTAATTTCTACTGCTACAGTGTGAGTTAAGATTTTGAAAGATTTTAACTTTTCTCTTACTACCATAGAACATGATGCACTAGGTTGAAAAACTGGACCTTCTTTTTTGCCCTCTATGGTCGCCACGTGAGAGATTCTAGCTTATCAATAGCAAGTTGGAATGATCCAGCATGGTTACATCAATATACTAATTAATCTTTTTTGTGTTTTTTGTTTGCAGCTGATTCTTAGAATTATTTTTTTATTTTTTACTTACTATTATTATAAATTTTTTTTTTTGGGGTGCGGGTTGCGGGGAGGGGGTAGCGGTAGCTGCACAAGGAGAGAAGGGATATTGTTAAAAGTAGAGCCGTCAAATAGAACCAAAAAGTTGGTGTTTATCATAAAAGCAAAGTATGGAGACCTAGATGAAATCTCTCTCTCTCTTTCATTTTACTTTCCAGTGTGTGCGCCCAGCATTTAGTTCAAACAGTAATGATTCTTTGAAATCCCTTTCCAGGGTGAAAATTTGTGCTTCTAATAAAAGGTTTCCCGCACTTTTGCCATTCTTACCATTTGACTGTATACACTGTAATTTTGATTAGGTTAGAGCTTTAATTTGTTAGCCTGTTGGTACCATGACTTAATCCTTTTGAACTTTTCTTTTCCGATGGTTGCCCCCACATTCAACACAGGCTGTTGAGTCTCAGCTTTGGCTCCCATCAATTGCCAAAATGAAAATAGATTTTGCCCTTGGTTTTTGCAGGTGTATGAATAGGTTTGCATGATATTTTTCACTATTCATAATTAATTTCATTTTTGTTGATCACTGGGGAAATCCCCCACCTTGGGGTTTGTGGCCACCATTTATTCGTTTAAAGTGGATGTGGCTGTTGAGTTCGTAGTTATATTTGTCACAAGCTGATTATTTATCGTGTGTATCTGTATATATCAGTTTAACAAGCTCATTAAGCCAGTATCTACATTTGTTCCAGCCATTTTTTCGGTAACAACGATCAGAAAGCTGGGCTACGGTACACAACTAAAATCAGATGATTTATTACACTAAACGAGCAATTCGTTGAAAACGATTGCTGCTTTTGGCCTTTGATGATGCTGAAGATTTTGCAGAAACTAGTTTAGATGTTCAAATAACATCCAATTTGTATACACTTAGTAGTTGCAGGCTCTTTGTTTGATCTGTTCTTCATTCAAGGGATTTTTTTTTTATCATCTCTTTTGTTTTCCTGATTTCTTTTTGTAATCGGGAATATGGTTGGATGTAGTCAATATCTTGGTCTGATTAAATCATGTCTGCCACCATTTTTCTTAAAGCTAAGATAGAAGATTATAACAAATATATAATCCTTTCATAACTATATATTTTTTAAACTTTGACTTGATTTTGAATAGAAATTGTAAGCTGATGAAATATGCTAGCCTTCTTCCTTGGCTAATTGTAGTCCATCCTTGAAGGCTGCTATTTCGCATATAATCGTTTGGTAACCATTTATAAATGGTTCCATTTTTGTGAGAATATAATGGTTCCATTATGGTGGAGTTATAATTTTACTTTCAGATACAGGTGTACAAAATTTGTACACCCATGCACACACTTAAAAGATGTCATTTTAAAAGAAGATGAAATCAAGGACATTGAAGTGTCCAGGAAGGGTGTGTACAAATTTTGTAAATGAAGTATGTATTTGCTACATGTGCAAAATGTTTTAATCTTTTTTAAACACGTGGTAGAATCTTGTTTTTCACACATCGTATATAATTTAAAATCAAATCATATATAATATAAAATCAAATCACAATCTTCAGGCCATTTTTTTCTAGAATTGGAATAAATTTACAATCTTACCTGTGTGTATTGTATGATTTTATAACATAATGTTACATTTTCTTTTGAGTCTTGCTATTTGTAAGGATAAATTTATAAAATCTTTTATAAAATAAAATAGAATAAATTCACCGTCTTACTTCTAAATTATTTTTCTTAGATCACACAATAGAGATAGGTAAGATGGTAAAACCATTCTACCTTATAAAAGATTTTGTGAAAACTTTCTTACAAATAAGTATTTTCCTTTTCTTTTCATTTGTATAACAATATATATTATTCACAGTTTTGAATTATGACGCATAACTGTAGACATAAATTCAAGTTCGCAAATTTCCGTTTGGTTCCTATTTATAAATTGTCTTGATTTAAGGGGCATTTATTTTTTGAAGTTTTGTTATGTGACATGATTTGATTGGTTAAATTTTGTGGAAAAAATATGATTTGAATTATTAAAGGCCATAGTGGTTAGATATTTATGTTTCAGGCAAAAGGTCTCACGTTCGAACTTGACCTCTCTCTTCTATTTTTCCTTCCATATTTCTCCTTAAAAAATTGTCAGAGAAGAAAAAAATTGCACACATATTTCATGTATTTACTTAAATGTTTTTAATTTCATCATTTTTTGGGTAATTGGCGCAAAACGTCTCTACCTTTCAACTATTTTGTGCAAATCATCTGTACTTTCCATTTTTTGGCAATTCTATCCCAACCTTTGCATTTTTTAGCCGAATCCGTCCCTGCCGTCACCCACTGTTAATTCTTGTCATTTGTCAATTACTATTTGTAATATTATATATATACTTATATTATATAAAACCTAAATTAATGCATTAATTATTAGTTTTTGTATTTTCAAAAAATTAATGCACTTAAATCTAATATACGTGAATAAAGTGTTAGATAAGATTAAAGAAGAAAAGTGAGTTTTATCTTATTATATTGTTTCGTAGGGTTTAAAACTGATTACTAAATAGACGTATAGTTAAAAAAGTATAATAAACAAAATGGAGGGTATGGACAATTTGAACAAAAGAGTTAAAAGATAGGGATGGTTTGCGTCAATTACATTTTTTTTTTTTTTTTTGGGATAGGGATTTCATCTTCTTTAAGATTGTCAGAAAAGGAAAAATTGATGACTTCATTAGATGAGAGAGAAATGTTACTTCTACATACTTTATGTATAAATTTTGTCCACATATTTCATGTCTTTAGTTAATGTTTTTAATTTCATCATTTTTTTTAGAGAGATTTCATCTTCTTTAAGGTGACATGTTTTAGGTGTGTGTAAATTGATGTATGACTGTATTATTTTCATACACCATATATGAACAAATAATAGAGAACATGTGATTAATCCGAGTAGGAGTGGAGCCCACACTCAAGCTCCCTAATAATTTCGTTAAATTACCTAGAGAACTTCACATTCTATTCCCATTTAGCCATCAACTTTACATTCTATTCCCATTTAGCCATCAAACTTCAAAATATTACTCAATAGTCATTGTACTTTAATCTCTTTTTTTACGAGGTCGTTAAGTATCATAACTTTTCTCAATAGTCACCGAACTTTAAATAATTTTACCCCTTCATTGTTAATCATGTATCTTCTGATTCAATTTGAGTAATCTGTTCACATGCTAATTAAAAGTTTGAAATGATACTATTTATTTGCATTTGATTCCAATTTTTGTTACTTAAAAAGGTTCTTTAAATTTGATCAATAGAAATGCGATTGGTGATAAACAATTAAGAATATTTGAAGTCCAGTGGTTATTAGGAAATATTTTGAAGTTCAATGGCTATATAGAACTGCAAAGTAAAATACAATGACTGTTAATTTAGTGGCTAAATAAGAAGATCAAGTGAAGTTAAATGGCCATTTGGATAATTAACCCTGCTGATTTAGCCCCCTGCCGGCTGGCCAATTCCATTCCCACTTCAGGTATCCCCTCGACTCTCTCTCCGGCGTCGCGTTTGTGCTACCAGCCTCCAAATCTCTCTGAAATGACATTAACAAGAGGAGAAGAAGCTTAATCAACTCGTCAGCAATGAGGACGGTCGAGTGGCAGTGGGAGAACGCCACCGCCGGTGCTGTTGCAGGACTGGCCACTGTCACCTTCTCTCATCCCCTTGACGTTGTCCGCACTCGCTTTCAGGGTTTGTTCAATCTTTCTTTATGCACAAACATGTTTCGATCATTTCAGAATGACGATTAGTTTCTTCTGTTACAGTAAATGATGGCCGGACTAATCTCCCGGTCTACAGGAACACTCCTCATGCTCTCTTCACCATTGCTCGTACCGAGGTTTGTTAACGCACGCTTCGTTCCGTATTGTAAAATGACATTACTTTCTAGTGATTTCTGTTTATGATCAATTAGGGTTTCTTTTTTTTGGGGTGGGGGCGGCAAGAGACTTACTATTAGTTTCTATACTTGTTCATTGCGAAGGAACTAGATGAAAATAACAAAGGACATGGTTTTGATTTATAAACTGGCAACAAAAGCATGTTTATTGTATAGTGAATTGCTATCTGAAAATACCTAAATGAATGCAAGAGAAAATGCCACGTAAAATTGGGTTTTTGGTACAGAATGACTTGGAAATGATTGTGTAATACATTCTACTGGAGTTAGGATCTAATTTATTACATTGACAAATTTAAAGTTGCTATTTTTGTTCATAATAATCTTCTGAAGGCCAGTTAACTAGGGCCTCAGCATCTAGACTACTATGACAAGCAAGCTTCAAATAAGGAACAATCTGGAAAGAAGTTCATACTGAAGAAGGAACTTAATACCATTCAAAAAGGAAATTGCACACTGCGGAAAAGGAAACTTATTATTTACACTTGGTTCTTTGGAGCAAACTAACAAACAAAAGAAAAATAATGACAATGGCATAGAAAATGCATTTCTTAACATGAAAAGAAGAAGTATCTTTGTTTCTAAAAAATAGCAATTAACCCTTCGAATTTATAGCCTGTTAAAATCTTGATCATAATGCAATGAAAAAGAAAAGTGCTGAATCATTGGATAAAAATGGAAATGGAACTAAAATATACTGACGAGCATTCAAGAAGCCAATCTCTCTCCCAGCTTCATGTTGCCCATAAAGATACAGAATTCCCTTCCGTCCTATGCATTTGGAATTGACGTTTTTTAGAGAATTCCTGAAATGCACTTCCCGTATTTTAAGTAATAGATTGGGTTCTATTGTAGTGGTTATTTTCCCTGCATCAGCTGTTCGACTAAGAGCTATTACTTAAACCCTGGCATGGATTCAGTAAACCTTGTTACGTGAGAACTGTGTGACTTGGACTCTGATTACATATTTAATAACAAAGCTGATTGTGAGAATCCTTTTTGTTTTTCTTTGTGCGCATTAACTTTTTTTTCTTTTTTCCTTTTTTTTTTTCAAAAAAAATTTATTTTTGTTCATCTCATTTCTTTTAGATTCTTTGTTTTATCCTTCTTTTTCAAGTGGCGCTGCTGTCTATTTCTAAGAGTCGTCTTCGTTTTTGCTTCTTTCTTTCTTTCTTTCTTTTTATTCTCTCTCTCTCTTCACAGGGTTTTCGAGGGTTATATGCAGGCTTTTACCCTGCTGTTCTTGGGTCAACTGTTTCATGGGGTTTATATTTCTACTTGTAAGTGACATGATCAGATTCTATTCGTTATTGCATGAGATCAATTTTTTAATATTCCGCATTTCAAGGCTCATGTTCCCTTTAAACTTGGGGACTGAATATTTGTGAGGGCTTCCTAAACCCACGATTCTGCGCGGATTTCATAGTTTTCCTTTTCCAGTTGCCTTCATTTTGTTATCATTCTCTACATGGTGTACAATTTCGCATATATATATGTGTGTGTGTGTGTGTGTGTGTGTGTGTGACTTCCATACCGTAATTGGTAACAAAATTGACATTATATCTCTTTGTTTATAGTTGCATATGCGAATCCTTGTGGCCGTATCTGCATTCCAATTTTGTATACTCAGCAAAGAAATTTTTTAATCATTCAAGTTTTAAATTTATTAATCATTCAAGTCTTAGGCATATGTATTCATAATGAAAAAAAAGCTGTTCCATACTCTTTTTCGTAATGTTGTTCGATTTATCAGTTTTCTTTTAATGTATTGAGCCACTAGTTAGACAGTTTAAACCTTGATATCTGTTATGGGTTTGTGTCCTGTGTTGTGGAGTCATGAGTCTGATGGTACTTCTTTTCTCAGCTACAACAAAGCCAAGCAGCGGTATATGAGAAGCAGGGAGGAACTCAGCCCGGGTCTTCATCTTGCCTCAGCTGCTGAAGCAGGAGCCTTGGTTTGTCTTTTAACTTCTAATCCCTTTTTCTTATAGAAAGCATAATGTGTATCCATTTGCTATGTAGTGTAGCTGCAGGGTCCTTAGTGAGAAGAAAGAAAATTTCTTCATCTTTTGGCAGTTATTAAATAATTTTTTTTTT
>CAVNYN010288770.1:0-20076 GCA_963692815.1 Nyctanthes arbor-tristis | reverse complement strand
GATCGAAGCTTGATGACAGAGCTACTCCTTGTGTTTTTCTTGGCTATGGTGATGAACAGTTTGGATACAAGTTTTGGGATCCAAGGAAAAGGCAGCTTATGAGAAGTAGAGATGCAGTGTTTTATGAAGATCAGACGATTAAGGACTTTGATAAAGTCGAACAGCCTAAGGAGATAACTTAAGTTGTTCCTAGTGTCATACCTGATAATTCTTCAGCATCTCAGCCTAACACTAGCAGCCAGGTAGCTCCTATCGATGATAGTCTAGTTGATCAGACTCGTGATTAGGGGGAGCAGATTACTGATCAGGGGGAGCAGACCCCTGTTGTTGAATAAGAAATTGGAGAATCAATAAGATCTGCAAGAGGGCGTATACCATCTACTAGATATCCTGAGTCTGATTATATTTTGCTCACTGAGGATGGAGAACCAGAAAGTTATTCAGAGGCTCAGGGTCATAAAGACAAATCCCACTGGATGAAAGCCATGGTAGATGAGATGACTTCTTTGAAGAAGAATGACACCTATGAGCTGGTAAATCTTCCTAGGGGTAGGAAGGCTTTGAGGAATAAATGGGTGTACAAAATCAAAAGGGACAGCAATGGTGACTTATTGAAGTATAAGGCTCGCTTGGTTGTGAAAGGTTTTGGGCAGACACACGGTGTCGATTTTGATGAGATTTTCTCCCCTGTAGTGAAGATGACATCCATCAGAGCTGTTTTGGTTTAGCAGCCAGTTTAGACCTGGAAATTGAACAGTTTGATGTGAAGACTGCCTTTCTTCATGGTGATTTAGAGGAAGAGATTTATATGGTACAACCAGAAGGGTTTGAACAGAAGGGGAAAGAATACCTTGTATGCAAATTAAAAAAGAGTTTGTATGGCCTAAAGCAAGCACCAAGACAGTAGTATAAAAAGTTTGATACTTTTATGATGAGTCAGGGATACACAAGAACTACTGCAGATTCTTGTGTTTACTTCAAATCTTTTCCAGGTAATAAATTCATTATTTTGCTGCTTTATGTTGATGACATGCTTATAGTTGGTCAGGATGCAGGATTGATACAGAAATTGAAGGATTTCTTGCATAAATCTTTTGATATGAAAGATTTGGGGTCAGCTAAACAGATTTTGGGCATGGAGATTGTTCGAGACAGAAAATCTAAGAAGTTGTGGTTATCACAAAGACATTATATTGAGCGAGTACTTGAAAGGTTCGGCATGAAAGGAGCTAAGCCTGTTAGCTCACCTGTTGGAGCTCATTTCAAACTGACCAAGAAATCCAGTTCTTCAACTGATGAGAAGAAGAAGAAAATGGAGGCTATTCCATATTCTTCAGCTGTTGGTAGTTTGATGTATGCGATGATTTGTACTCGTCCTGATATTGCACACGCAGTTGGCGTGGTAAGCAGATTTCTGTCTAATCCGGGCAAGGAGCATTGAGAAGCAGTAAAATGGATTATACGATATCTCAGAGGAACTTCTGATTTGTGTTTGAGTTTTGGGGGAGCTCAGCCAACTTTGACAGGGTATACAGATGCAGATATGGCAGGTGACCTTGACAACAGGAAATCTACATCTAGGTACTTGTTTACTTTTGCAGGGGGAGCTGTTTCTTGGCAGTCTAAGTTGCAAAAATGTGTAGCTTTGTCTACAACAGAGGCTGAGTATGTTGTTATCACTGAAGTAGGAAAGGAGGTGATATGGTTGAAAAAGTTTCTTGAGGAACTCAACTTGAAGCAAAGTGAGTACGTCATTTATTGTGACAGTCAAAGTGCTCTTGAGTTGAGTAAGAACTCTATATATCATTCTCGCACCAAACACATTGATGTCAGATATCATTGGATTCGTGAAGCGGTTAATGAGAAGCTTCTACAGTTGGAAAAAATTCACACTGATAAGAATATTGCTGACATGTTGACAAAAGTAGTTACCAGCAGAAGCTTGAGTTTTGTGCCGGCCAGGCTGGTATGCATTCCAAGTGATACACTTGAAGTTTGGGATACCTCCCTTATGAACTGGAGGGGGAGATTGTTGGGCGGGTCCAGCTCATGATGATACTCAACTTAAACACAAGACATAAGTTGGAGGGTGAATTAAGTAATTTGGCTGAATAAAATTAGAAGTTTTGAGGTATACAAAATCCTAAGTCAAATTAGATTAGATTTAAGGCAATATATAAATAAATATATATATATATATATATATATGTTGGGAACGAAAAACAGGACACGGAACAAAAGGCTCAAAAAAAGGCAGAAAGCAGGGACACAATTACCCAATTAACGCACGGAAATTGAGGAAGGAAATTCGGCTTTTATTGCTTGGAATGAGATTCTTTGACATTTTGATTTGGTGTTCGATTTCTTCAAGCGGTGATTTCTCCGAGTTAATTCTTGGAAAGCGTTAGGTGATATTTTTCCTCGTCTCTTCTTGTTATTGATTATTGGGTTCCATCTATATTGTTAGATGAGTTATTTGTGGTGCCAAGAATATTGTTCTTGACGGTGTTGCGTGATTGTGGTAGTGTGTGATTACCTCTTGATTTAGGGCGATAATCTTGAGAGGATAAACGTTGTATTCCCATTATTATTTGGTGATAGTGGAGTTGTCGGTTTGCCCCGTCGATTTTCCCTTCTCAGTGGAGGGTTTTACGACGTTAAATAATTCCTGGTGTTATTTAAGTTTCTGCACATATATTATTGTTTGATATATTAATTACCTATTTTAATTACACGAATTTAGAGAAATTGATTAAATTCTCAACAGTTATGACAAAAAACCAGAAGGAAAAGGTAAGAAGAGAAAGAAACATGTTGAATGAATGCGCATCACAAATTAATTATATTATTAAACTTAAAAAAGAGGTGACTGGGGTTGGTGAACATCATTTTCATTACCGTTTACGCACTCCACCAAGGCACTGCCCCCTCTTTCCTACTCGAATAAAGGTCGTCAATCCCTACGTGGCTACACTCCCAAAAAAAAAAAAAACACAGAAAAAATAAAAATAAAATGTACCACTTAGTATAAATTTGATCTCTTCTTAAACATTTAGAAGTGTGAGACTATCACTTAGTGTGTACAGTAAATATTCCAGAAGGACACATGTCTAACTCTACCTCTCTAAAAAATAAAAATTTAATAGTCAAGGAGATAATACAATGGTAAAGCACATTTCTTACCAGGGTCTTCACCAAATTCAAGTCACATCATCCTCACCCCTTCTCCTAATTTTTAATAAATATAAATAAAGATCAAAACTAATTGTCAAGGAAAGGGAATGAGTATTATTTAATTATTACGGTCCATCTGGCAATCATATAAATGGAATTCTATTTTTTTGAAATTCACATCAAGTACAAACAAGTAACATGTATGTGTAATGACAAATAATCATATAAAACCTATTATTATGCACATGTATATCACATTTATGTGTAAATATGTCATTTTTTTGTATTCTCACGTGTTGCGAATTTAAAATTTAACTTTAGTTATAATAGTATTCCATTTAAATTGGTGCCAAACGGACCTTAATTTTAGTAATTAAATATATGCATTTGGATGAAATTGCTAATGAATAAGGTTGGGGGACCTTTTGTCCAGATTTAAAAGTTAGTGATGAAAGTTCAAATAAATGACCTTTGCTGAAAATTACCCTATTTTTTAATATTGAGACGATTGCAATACGATGTCAATAGCAATAATGAAAGAGTTGCACGAAATCATTCATTGATAGGAAGTAGTACATTACAACAGTTAAGAGGTAAAGAAAGCAACTACTCATTAGGAAGATGCACTGCCAAGGCTGGCATTATTACTGCCGCTGCAAGTTTCCGGGGACTAAACTGAAGATCACATATGACAGGAAGTGATCGAAATCAACCTCTGTTTTTGATTGACAGGGTTCTTAAATAGGCCTTGGGCTTCTGTTTGAACCAAAAGTAAAGGTTGAGTAAAGAGAGATGACAATGGCAACCAAAGGATGCAATGGCCACCTAAACCAGGATGTCTTGGAAATGGTCTGTAATCACAGCTTGAGGGAAGGGCTTGAAAAAAATTCTGGAACTCACATTCACCACGGATAGAATTAAAGGAGTTCTTGCAGTCATAGGTTACAGCGGGATCGTCTGGGTATAAACCCGTGGAATCTGAAAACAAAGAAAAAGATAGTTCTTAATCTAAGCAAGAACAAATGGTAAATAGAAACCTAAAAGTTACAGGTGCAAGAGCAATGTAGAAGGGGAGGAACCAATGTTAATCTTAGCAGCAAAAGTTCATAGGCAAAAACACAAGACTAACATCTTTATGATAGAATTGGCTTCAGTGAGAAGTCTACAGGAGAGAACAAAAAGAGGAAAAAGAATGGACATAGACTATCAAATTTTCCATAACAGAAAGATGAAATGTGCTTAGCAGATTGCAATGCCATTCCCCTATAACTTGAGGAGCCCAAATGTCAAATTCCACCTAGGGGCTAGGGCAATTTAAAAACAAGCACACAAAAAGTTAAACCAAGGGTGATAGTTCGAGTTGTAAAGAGCACCCCTTATCAGGACAAGATCTTGGGTTCGAGGAGTTCCCCCACTTGTGTGTGTGTGTGTGTGTAAAAAATAAAGAACACAAGAAGTTCACCATTTTAATTTCAATCAAGATTTTTCTCTGATACAAGGAAAATGTCAAGACATAACCCATCATATTCAACAACATATGTTGATAATTCATATTGTGAGACCTGTTATGTATTTAAAATATATATATTCCTGTCTTTGACTACTTGAAATAATTGCTAAATCTGTTTGCAGTCCTGAAAGAATCGTACAACGAGGAACCTGGCTATGAAGACCAGTAAAAAATGCATTTAATTATGTATGAACACTCTCCACCTTCTCTGCTCATCAGTTCTTCCTTCCCTCAGTCATCTTCTTATATGCCCCTTCCATCTCTGTAGTTCTGCTTTTGCAGCCAATAGGTATTCAACTGAAAGTTATTTCTCGATTTCCTAAGTTTACTTCCAATTCCAAGCTTCCATGTAATTGACTGAGTTCTACGTTCAGAAAAATATGCTGCATCCATCAACCACGCATCAAAGTGAGCCAGAATACAACAATCTAAATGAGTTGAAGTTGATGTTATCTTTGTGAATACAACTAAAAAATTAAATAACTAAATCCATCAAAACTTCTACCTGAAAGCTGAAGTACATCAAAATGCTCATCCAGAAAGATCTTGAAATATAATCCATTCCTATGGAAAAGGATGAATTTTTCTTAGAAAAAGCAAATAGCAATATAAGATAAGCCTCAGATCACAGCGCCCACAAAATGAAGCTTTTGAAGAAAGTTAGGATTCTAATCTTATTGGATGTCAGTGCAGAAAATCTAGTAATAAGTACTAAATTCATTTATCCAATATGTTGGAAGTTGAAACTGTCCAAGACCTCAGTCTCATACAGAAACACATATTAGGAAGCTTCACTGCTTGCTTCGCCTTTGCATTCTTGTTGTCATACATCAGTCTCATCCAGAAATACATATGAGGAAGCTTCACTGCTTACTTCGCCTTTGCATTCTTGTTGTCATACCTCAGTCTCATCCAGAAACACATGAGGAAGCCTCACTGCTTACTTCGCCTTTGCATTCTGGTTGTCGTACTTGTCATTAAGTAGAGAGTTTTTCGCTTTGAGAACACTAATTCTACTACCATATTGCTGAATATCTCAGGCTATCTGGAGTTACGGTATATTTAGCTTACTTCGCCTTTGCATTCTGGTTGTCGTACTTGTCATCAAGTAGAGAGTTTTTCGCTTTGAGAACACTAATTCTACAACCATATTGCTGAATATCTCAAGCTATCTGGAGTTACGGTTTATTTAGCAGTATTGTTAGATAAGATATTAGCTTATTTTTCTCATCTAAAATAATCTGCTGCCATCGAATACGTTATAGACAAAAAGGAGAAGAACAGAAAATACAAGATTTCAGAAGCAAAAAGGATGCATGTTTCAGATCTCGAACTAGATTACACTAATCCTGTAATGAATCAACAGATTATTTGTTTCCGGAAGATGATTGGCTACTCCTAAAATTGAAGATTAAAATTCTGTCTTGTCCTTTGGCAAATTCCGAATTGTACAATCTAAAAACTTTGATGATCCTATGGATTGCCTGAACTGCTTTGATCCATGGGACTATCTGATTTGACTCTTGCTCTTGTAGCCAATGCATTTCTTATCACGAGCGCCTTCTCTTCCTCTTCCCTCAAAATTTCCTCGGAACTAAGACTATCTTTATAGCTTTGAAAGCTCTGATCTTTTGATTCCCAATCACCCGACTCATCACAAAAGGCTGAATAGTCCTCCCTTGCGATCAACATATTGTGAAGTATTGAACAAGCACCAATATTTGCCACTGCAGTCTTATATTCCACCTTAATTTCCCTACTTAAAACACCCCAATTCCTCAAACTTGCAAAAGCTTTCAAAGCTGAAACGCACATCAAATGATGCACATTATTGAAATTCTCTTCATACGAACCTGGACCAGGATCAAGAAACGGTACTAACAACCAAGGAAGCAGAGGATAGTTCTCTTCACCAACTAAATAGTGAGGTATAGCCACATTATTTATAGACAATGGCTGTGAAGAAGTCAATAGAAAACCTTTCTTGATATCTTTAAATAAAGTTGACAATCTAAGGACTTGAAAATCACTCTTACTGCCATTGAAACCAGCTACAATGCTTAAAATTCTTGATGATGAGTCCACTACAATTTGTACAGCAATTATTTCCTCTTGTAGGGTATCTGGATTAGTTACACCGGAACCAGTATTTCTTTTGATTCTGAACTTGAGACACTTTATAATTCCACAGCAATTGGGCAGGCCTGTGAGGGTTTCGAACTGAGTCGAAATGGAATCTAACTCGTTTTGACTTGGGAATCCCACCCAGAAACGGAAATTGGTACAGAGCACACGACAGAGCTGTTTGACGCAGAATTTTGAAATGGCTTCAGAGACCTGAAACCGACGGGATATTTCAGGGAAATCTGAGCCAGTTGCCAGCCGGAAGAGGCCAATTCCGAGGCGGGCCTCCGCTGGCAGATTAAAAGGTGAGTCAACCGGGTCACGGCAGTCGAGTAATGGCTCAAGTAATCCACAGAGCCACTCAAAAGTCGATTCATTCATCTTAAAAAACTGTTTGAACGAATCAGGGTTTCTGAAAATGGCAGAGTCAACCCGTTCAAATCGACCAATTTTTGCGGGTTTGGTTCCGGGATCATCTTCTTCTTCCTGGGACTCAGGGTCCGAAAAATGGACCCGCTTTCTTTTTCCAAGGAGGTAAACGGCGGCGGCAATATCGGAAGTGGATAGGAAATGGTGAAGGAGAGGAAAAAGTGACTCTTGAAAAGTGTAATTTGCAGAGGAAATAGAAGTGAGGGTATTTGAGGAAGGGAAAATCAAGAAAATGAGAACTAGAAGTTGAGAAATCAGAGACGAAAGCAAAACAGCCAGAGCGCCGCAATTCATTCTTCTTTTTGTCGGGTTTTGGGACTGAAATTCTTGATTTCTGTGCGAATTCAGAAACCCCTACAGACATTTTGTCGAATGATGAATTAGCAATTTTTATAACCACGCGTGATAAATTGGGCCGTAATTTTCTTTTCTAAAAAACTGCAAGTTGGTCTCTCATCTTTTAAAATGGAGCAATTCTAAAGGACATAAAAATGAGATATTATTAGGTGATATTTTTATGTAATATATATTCATTGGGTAATAATTATATAATTATTTTTTTCATCTAATACAAAGATGCTATATAAAAATGTCACATAATAATGTCTCTTTAGAATTTTTCTTTAAAATGACCAATACATGTTCTTATTTTGGTTAGAATTTGGATTTTTTATTGGATTATAATCTATTACGTGACATTATTTTATTAGTTATTTTTATAAAAAGTAAAAAATTACGACTTGACTTTTGCTTTTTGATTTTTTAAAAAAAGTGAAATCAATGAAATGATAACGTGTGGCAGATTATAATCTAGATTAAAATCACCACAATTGCCAAACACTTTGTTTATTTTGGCTTTGTTTGGTAACCATTTATAAATAGTGAATTTATAAATGGATTTAAATTTCAAATTTTGTATGGTTATCGAGATTTGATTGTGTTATGTGGAGGTAATGATTAAAATGATGTAAAAGTTCAAGTCAAATTAAATATGTAGTTAAATGTGATGTTACTATGTGTCTAAAAATTGAAATTTAAATTAGCTGATAAATTCGAGATATTTATAAATATTTACAAAACATAGTGTTTATTTATTGGGTGATTTACACCTTACATCCTCCACCTTTCAATATTTAATAAATAACATCTTCAACGTCTATTTTTCGTGTCAAATCGTGTTTGGAGGCTGGAATGTGAGACGCTATTGGACGAAGATGTGGACTTTATCCCCTGAAGTTTTCGTTGGTCACAGCTTCCCCCTCGGCTCCCCGGTTTCAAATTTCCTGTTTCAATTGTTCAGTAAGGGCACTTTGTTGTTTGGCCCGGGTTCCTCTGGGCTTTGATTAGCTGCGATCCTCTTGGCTGGATTTCATCTGACCAAAGCCCACCTTTTGTCTTTCGGCCCAATAGATTAGTGTCTTTAGTGCTGCTCAGGGGTGTTTTTTGGGGTATTGTGGGTCGATTGTCGGTGGTAGCGTCTTGTAACCCATTCCTCTTCTAAACAAAATTCATTTACGTTGCGTTTGATTAAAGGGTAGAAAAAGAATTGAAATTTATTTTTTATAGAAAATGTTTTCTCATCTCTCTCCATGGGAATTTGTTTTTCTTTATTTTGAGGAAAATCTCTACTTTTTAACTAAAGATGGAAAATATTTTTCATAGAAAATAAAACTATGTTTAATTAGACAAAGAAATTTTGACTGGAAAATAACATTTTCCATGGAAAAATAATTTGCAATCAAATACACTTTTAATTTAAAAAAATAAAGTAAAAGCATGCATGAAAATGAAGTATTAAATACATTCTCAATACGATAAGTGTTTTTGAATTAGATAAAAATGGTATATTAAACGATTTTTATGGGTTGGAGGTACCTTTCTACCACATTTTTCCAGCGAAAAGTATATAAGAGAGGGTCATTTAGACTTTTACTTACATGTTAGGCAATTTCTGTAGCAAATTGTATATTAGATGTATATCTTATCTTCTTGGATATTTTAATATATTTATCTATATTCAAAGTTTTTTGATTTTTTATTCATAATTTGTTTTATATATAAGTATTTTGTAATTTGGATGAGATTATTCATTTTTAATTGATATGTTAATTTTTAATTATTTTTTATATATTTTTAAATCAAATTGTTATTATATTACTTCTTTTATATATAATAAATATGGCTTAACTAACGTTTCATAGTTTACAAAATTCCCATTATAGCATAGTCATAGAGAAAAATAAAATATTTATTTTTTTGATGTCTAGGAATAATAATGGCTAATGGGCATTGTTAGGATTGAGTGAGCCATATCTTTTATTGTACCTGTCAAAAATTATTTTGTTCGATTCCTGTACCCATCCCTACTTAAATCGAGTACAACCAGGGCGGGGGTTGAGGCGGGTAACTACCAATTTATTGGCATATTTATATATATCTATGTATTTTTATTTTTTACTTAATGAATAATATTATAAACACGGGCGATCTCCCAAAGACGGAATTATGATTGTAATTGAAATTACTAAGCTTTTTTTAATAAGTTTAATTATCCTTTTACTTTTCAAACAATTAGAACTTTTTACAAATATTTTTATTTTTGACAATAAACGATTAAACGTGTAAGGTATGGGTAAAAAGTATGATAAACTTCCTCTACCCATTCTCAAGTTGGCCGATAATCTTTATTCCATACTCGACTTAATTACCAATTTAAGCGAGTATTCTCCTTCTTAATAGGATCGGATACCCCCGCCGCGAGTATCAAGTTTGACCGAATTTTTTACTGTCTCTAATGAGTTTACTTAATAACATTTCATATTCAACAATAAAATATGATAACTATTAATTAACAATAAAACAATTAAAATACTGCAATTCAATGTTACTAGTCATATATTACTTAACATTTCGTATTAACGTTAAGATATAATTTGATTTGATATATTCTCGTGTAATGCATGTGTAAGAATCTAATTTATTCTAAAAATTATCATCATAACTCATTATAGCAGGTAAAACGTAATGGTACATTTCTTGAGTTTAGCCCAAAACCAGCCAATTTTTTTTTTAAACGAAAAACCAACCATTTTTAGAATCATAACCTTTTGGTTTTTCCAAAAAAACTACACAGATAGAAAATTCCAAACCCTTTACAAAATCCGGTCTATTCCCTTAGACTAGCCAGGCAATAAATGGCCAGCCACTGCACGCCAGACACTCCTCCCCCGCGCCTCAGCCTCACACTTTCATCCGTAACATTTCCATAGCGTGCGCCCCATTGCTCTGTCTTCTTGAGGGCATTTCTGTTGTCAATACAAAGACGGAGAGGGGCAATAGAATAGCTGGGAAGAAACGCCTCTTATTATTCTTTACCAATCGCTCCATTAAAACCACAACCCACAAAATAAAAAAAAAAAATTGAAAATATCAAGGAAGAAGATTACAGGATCGGCCACTTTCGTCTGCCTCTTCTTTTACGCTGGTTCTTCTCTTGACCCATCTGATTTTTTTTGCTTAATTTTCTTGATGATCGATTTCTTCTTCTTTTTCATTTGAACTATTATTTCATTGAAGTACACGAGTTTTTCCTTTTTTCCTTTTTCTCTGGGTTTCGGATGTTGTGAGATTGGAAATGTAAAGGGGGATCTGTTAAATTCCATATTTTCTTACGCGTGCGAATTTAGTAAATCTTGAATTGCTGTTTGTAATTGCTTTTGCAGAATGGTCTGTTTCCCTTTGGTTTTGATTTCCGATGATATCAAAGTTTTTCACTTTCCAGTGGTTATTTTGTTTAATTAGAGGATAAAATTCGTTGGTGGAAGGAGTAACCTTCGGTGATTTTCACAAAGTTAGAATCTTTATCTTCTTTCTGGTATACTAACGATTCTTTTCCATTGTTATGTGCTTTTGTACTAAAAAGAAAAAGTTAACATTTTATCCGAAAGGTAAATTGCTTGTCCTGTCTAAACCGAGGATCCGCTGTTGCGCAATCCAATTTGGAAAAATTCCAAACTCTTAAATGTTTAATTTTGTTTTTCAAACTGTTAACCCCCGCCCCAGGGCGCCGGGGTGGTGGTGGTTGGGATGACTGATAACAGGAGTTCACTTGCTTATTAACCTAATTTCAAATCCAAGGATGGCACTTGGTTATGTCTGATAATGGATTCATTGACTGCATATTTTTGCAAGAATTTTGTACTGATAAAGTTAACTGATTTAGTGTCAGAATAATTAGCGAAGAAATATATTTTACTGATAAGGTTGCTGCTTTACTTTATTTGATGCAAGGATCAATTTCTCCTGAAGTTGCTTTCTTTGATGTTACTTCCAGTTTCTGAAGCAAAAATGATAGATGAGATATCCTTGTCTTTTAAACTTGTTTAACCAGGTGAAATTAATTTTGCACCTTGTGTAGTAATGATAAAAGCAAGGGTAACTGATATGTCTTAACTCTTAACCCTTTCTTTCAAGAAAGTTTATTTGTTATGGCATTTCAACTTGTGACTTCTCTGAATATGTGAACTAATTTTCAATCCTGTAGTTCTATGATGAGGAAATGCCAATTTCTTCTTTGTTTTGTAGAAGATCCACCACAAATGATTAGCACCTTCTGATCTGAATATATTCTCAATTACAGCCATGTCCCGGATGCAAGGGGAAAGGAGTATCATAGATTCCTTTCCTGAAACTATTGATCTGAACCAAGGCTCTTTTTCCAATAATGATTCGGCGGATCATGCATCTGCTTGGGATGACACGATAAATCCAACTGAGAGTCGATTGCCGGATTACGTGCTTTCCTCCCATGAGGAAAATATTAGTGGCATAAATACGGTTAACAGGCATACGCGGAGTGTCAGTGGCTGGGATGTAGGTGAATCAAGCTCCTCAGGAAACAGTCTACAGAATCCAGTCCGAGGTGACGTTTCAAGAACGAGACACGGTTGGCCATCCTCTTCCAATTCTTGTTCTGGTACAGATGCAAGAACAGAAGATTGGTCTTTTCAACCATCTAGTGCCATCAGTATTGGTTATGGTGGCAATCAGGCAACCGGTAGAATTGCTAGTATGCAAAATTATGGTTCGTTAAACAGGAACTTAGATTATGGGTACATGAGTGAGAATGGTGACCAGAGATGTAGAGGAGTGGGTCAACCACAAATCTTTTACAAGTCCGGCCAATCGGATACACGGCAGATTTCGAGTTTTTATCCTTCTTCTCAGAATAGAGGATCTTCTTCTGGTATTTCTGGCACTTTTTCAGAAAATGAAGACACACCAGGTCCATCTCTGGATACTTGGGGTTTATCCTGCAAGAGAAAGGCTCTTGAAGGTACTTCTGGACTATTTCATCCTGGTGGAAGTTCAAGTTCCAGTCAACCAGTGGAGAACGTAATGCAGCACTCTGTTCCTTTTCGTTATACTGCACCCGGTAATTTAAATATATCATCTGAGTCTGGCAACTTGACTAGGTCTAGTCATTTGAATCAAGTAAATCCGAGGAGTGGAGTTGGCTTAAATAGCGTAGGCTCTGGAGTTCACCCCCATTTGAGCGTTCCAGGAATTAGAGAAATCCCGGCCGGAAATTTTGGTGTGAGATCAAATTCTAGTTCTGGACATGAGCCTGGATTTGATGCTCCCATATGCTCTGACGCAAGGCTGTCTAGTGTTTATGTAGCACAGCAACCATCCAGACCTATCTCAAATATTGATTCATCGGAGTTGAGATCACCATTTCCGTTGCCAATAAATCCGAGCAATCCGGTACAACAAGCACATACAATGCACATGCCTGAAGTTAGAAGTACGTTTCCATTTCCTTGGAATGGATCTCTCAATACAAGAGGTGGCAGGTCATCTAATTCTTTAATTCTCACTGGAGAAAGAAGTTCTGCTGTGAATGAAGATGTCAACTTTAGAAATTCTCTCAGAAACAATGTTGAGTATCCGTTATTTGTGTCTTCTCCAGATACAAGAAATGTATTGCAAGACCAAATTGATTGGAGTTTTGTTCCATCTTCTGCATCTTCTAGGAATCATTCCTCTGGGTCTCGCATTGCTTCTAGTTCTGGTGTGCGATCTTTTCCCCCACCCTGGCCACCTCAGCCGAATCCAGCAATGCAAAACCAGCAAACTTCATCAGAATTTGCTCTGCGGGCACCCTTTCCACTTGTTGAGACGGATTCCGGAATTCGAAGAAGTCATTTCTCGGCCATGCCTTCAGCCACTTCTTCCTCAGATGAGGTAGGAACTAGTAGCCAGGCCCGCCACCAATCAGATCATGGATCAGCATTCTTGATGGCAGTACCGGGTGGTGACATTACTGGTTGGCGTGCTTTAGCTGCTGATACTGATGGGAGGCGGAGACTGGTATGAGTTTGCCTACCATTATATGACATTCACATTTTGGGTGCTAATGCTTTGTGTCGTTTATATCTCTGTCCTTTATGTGTGATTTATCATTTATGCTTGTTGGTTTTGGTTGAAGTACTAAATCTCATTAAAAAGTTTCTTGTTAGGCAGGCCCAATGCCTTGTTGAAATTGGAAGTAGTTACCGTGGTGAGAATTTATGAGAAAATTATAATGAAGAGAGGTAGAATGAGTGGTGGAAATTTAATAGAGGTTGAAATATCAAATATATGGTTGTAATTTAGTAGTTGTTAAATCAATAGGTGGGTGAAATGATTGGCAAATTTTGATCCCATAATGAGAATCAAACAGCCTTTTAGGGCTTGTTCTCGGCGCTATTTTGAAAAGTGATTTATTGAAATTAGATTGGTGTGAGAATGTGTGCTGGAGAATTGAAGCGAGATTATAGTGATGTGAAAAATAATTTTTTTATCGGGATTATGTGGTTGGTACTGAAGTTTGACTTGTTGAGTAGTGTTTTAGCATACTAAAGTCTACAAAAAACAAGCTTATATATTTAAAGAACCTCAAACCTTAAACTACATGTTCCTCACACATTTTATCATCTTCATATAACTCCCACTTGATTACTGGCAAGATTTCCTTTTGAAGTTTCATGGTTGCTTAATCAAGTTTGTCTCTCTTCCTTTACTCCTTTGTAGTCATCTTTAAGATCCAGACATGGAGAACTGTTGGTTGGTATATTTTTTGGTAAAGCATGGATAATAGTATTCCTTTCTTGTGTTTGATAGTTCTGCTTCTGGCATATTTACTGGTGTCATCCCACTTTTAAATTCTCAAAAATGCAGCATGAGAAAGCTCCTTTATATGACACAAGAAAGATAAATGCGTGAATATATTGTGTACAATATGCTTGACAGTTCAAATTTGAGCTAAGTGTCCTTTGTGACTGAAATTGCATGCACTGAAAAGGTACATATGGATTATAATTTATTTGCTTGCACCTATTGCTGGCATTGTCTGGAAAGCTCCAATTAATTGAACAGGGAATTGACTACTTTTATCATTAGAATAACTCGATTACGTCATGTTTACGAAGAGTCTCTCTCTCTCTCTCTCTCTCTCTCTCTATATATATATATATATATATATCAATTTTATTTATTTCTTTTTTTATGGGTGTAATAAGAGTAGGCCCGTCATTCGTCCATAAAGATATGCGTTACTTAGAATTCATGGAACTGTAACACATGCTTATGCAACACTATATGTTTTTTAAGATGCAGCTTTGAGAATTCAAAAATTAAAAGCACTAGACATAGAGAACCTTTTGGACGTTCTTGATAAATGCATGTTAGTGGATGCGTACGTAAAAGAGGTCCTGTCTTAATTGAACTTTAATTTGGTTTGGAAAGAACCTGATTTCTATTGTTGCAAACTGCTCTTTTATACTCTTCAAGTGATTGTGCTGAGTAAAATCTTGAATCCTCTTCTATATTCTGAGGACTGATAGTATGAATGATTTATTACCATACTTTTCTTTAGCTCAAGTATGCCCCAGTGGCTGGTGTGCCTGTTTACCTAAGCTCAAAGTTACTTCTCTTTAACTTTCTATAAGGCTAGTAACATTCTATGTTGCACTGACACGGACACGAGTGTCCGACAAATGATTTTTCGAAAAGGTACGGACACAACTTCTTATTGTCACGTTGATTAAATTCTTTAAAATTCTTCATTTATATAGTTCGACTTTAGTTTTATTCAAATTTTTTTGGTTGAAATATTTTATGTAAGAGTACTTAATTTTTCATATTATAATGATTGAGTTAAAAATACATATTACTATTGTCAAAGAAAGAAAAATAATTATGGTAGATTGTCTGAGGAGTTTCGGCTTCTGACCCAACACAACACGTTAAATTAGCCAAACATACCCTCTCAACCCTCCCCACCCTCACCCCAAAAAAAAAAAAAAAAAAAAAAAGGATATTCATGGACAAAACCCATGTATAAAGAAAGAACATGTTGCCATAGGCTCTGATGGAGCTTTCTAGAAATGATTTCTTGTGATATCTGAAACATGTTAAAACTTCTTTCGACAAGATTTTACTTTTCCCATTCCAGTGTTCTTTTAAGTGCTGTTGTACATGAATGTTGAGGGATGGATTTAATTTGCCACAAAGTTCTATTTATTCTTTTCGTAAATAAAGACGTGAAATTTTGTAAGCGTTGCATACGACACCATTTATTAGTCGCGTTTTTGTGCAACAGATACGACATTTCTTGCATGCCATGCGGAGGAACACCCACTTACGAGCTGAGGTTTGCTTTGGATTTCTGTGATGGTTAATAGTATTTGTATTAATATAATTATTTACTGCATGGAAAACTGAATTATGTCCTGCAAGTGCATATTGCACGTCTTAAAATTGGCAAGACAAATTAACTTTTTTGGAGCTTTAGTTTGCCAAGGAGAAATGCGCAGGCACATACAACCGAAACCAAGGAAACAGTCACGTTTGGTAAACTAAAAGCAAGTACTTCACATTTAAATATGTCTATTACCATGATACCCTTTTTTAGAAAACTTTTGAATATTTAAAAAAAAAAAAAAAGAAAAAAAGAAAACTATCTTTTGAGGCGATTGTGATCTAGCTCTAAAATAAATAAGTAATTTATTTTCAACTTTGAACAGCAGAAAACTGACAATTGATCATATTAAGCGCATATGTGCTTTTAGTTAGTATTATTATTTTATTATTGCTACTACTGATTTGGTGGAAGACCGATGAGGCTGATTTGTTGTACTTTCTTCTCAGGATTATATTCTATTTGACCCTATTATTAATGGGCTTGCTGAGATGCATGACAGGCACAGAGATATGAGGCTAGATGTTGATAATATGAGTTATGAGGTACCTCAATCCATTTTGCTGTGGGATTTTTCTTTCATGGTATTGATTGAAACTGGAGATAATCTAAATCCATTGTCATCCTAAAACTTCCCGGATTTGTGAATCAGGAGCTATTGGCTTTGGAAGAACGAATAGGGAATGTAAGCACGGGATTGAGTGAGGAAAAGATTATGTCTTCTATGGAACAGCGGAAGTATGAACCACGTGGATCCTCGCCAAATTTGGAGCCGTGCTGTATATGTCAGGTAAAGTATCTTACAATTTTGCGTATCTTTCTTCATTGATCATACAGAAGCCAGTTAGCATTAGAGGGGTCAAAGCAGGCCCCCTCTAAATTTTTGTTCAGAAGGACTCTTAGCCATCAATCGCATGTTTGGTCGGGATGATTAGATATCATATTACCAATGAAATCCATCGCTTGTAAGAAACATGCAAGTTTGTTATACCAATGTTATAGGGTAACGAACTCCTCTGCCCTTACCCATCCTGTTAGCCCCTTACCTTCTTCTCTATCACTACGGGCATTCTGCCCCCTATTCTGCCTCAAATTCCTGGTTTTTTGGTCAGTATTTCACATTCATCTTCTTGTTTGGCTGTGTATGGAGTCTAATTTCAAATGCTCGGTTTTCCTCTATTTGACCAGGGGGACTACATCGCTGGAGAAGATGTCGGGATATTGGATTGCAGGCATGAGTTCCACACCAACTGCATTAAACAGTGGTTGTTGCTGAAGAATTTGTGCCCCATCTGTAAAACTACGGCATTGGGACCCTGAAACACGGCAATGTTCAGCACTGCTAAGCTTATTGTTTGGTTCTGCCAGTTTCCCTATTCCGCCACAAAATATAGACCAGTAATGGTGAAGCTATGCATACATTTATACCATAAGTTAAAAGACTTGTTCTTTACAGATATTTTTATATCGGAAGCGGAAAAGAAAAGGGGAAAAAAAGCAGAAAAAAAATTAAAATAAAGATTCGAACTACAAAATTTTTGGCAGTGGAAGACCTTTTAGACCATTTTTGATCGTCGTGTTGATGAAATATATCGACTGCTTAAAGTTTTAATTTATCTTTCAAGTAATATTTGTTTCTTAATAACGAGCTCTTTTACATTATTTCGAAATGTTAACATGCAGAAACTGTAAAGTACTAAAGGTCGTATGGAATAAAACATTTAGAGGGAGAATCAAACTAAATTCGGAAGGGAGTTTGAACAACTGAACGATGTCGTCATTGTTGAAGCTTAAACGGAGGTTGTATTGATTGGATTTAGAATTTGCAAGCAGAAAGGTCTCTCTTCAATTGATGTGCAAACATATTCAAAATCAGTTTATAATATCATCAACAACAATCGTAAAGGTGGACCGAAGATACGGTACAAAATTAGAGAAACTTGAATCTTTCAATAAAATTGATATCCTAATCCTTGCAGTTTATTGTTCATTTTTTGTCGCTTGAATATATACCGAAAACACGAAAGATGACATCATTGTTCTGCCCTAATACCGTCGCACGCTGCCCTCCTTGCTCGGGCTTGTCCTCGTCTTTGACAACAGCATTGGCTGTGCGTCTACCATAAAACTAGGGCAGAATAAAATATTCATAATCGACTGAACCAAACCAAAATCAAGTGGTTTGGTCTGGTTTGGTTTTATTTGGTTTTTCTAAATTTTCAAACAGTTATAGTTATTAAAACGAATAACCATTTTATTATGATTTTCGTTTCAAAATCAATAACCAAACTATAACCAATTTAAATGATTTGATTTTGAATTTGTTAACTTAATTCTTGATTCAAATTCCTAAAGTTAAAAGAACAAAGTTGTCAAAAAATCTCAATTTCTATGTAACTCAAACCCAAGGTATAATTGACGTTCTTACAAGGTACATACTTTTCTATTTTTATGTTTAGTCGATAATCTCATTGAATTATATTTCATAATTATTTATAAAAGAGTTAATTTCACAAATCGTCCCCAACCTTTGGGTTAAGAATATGTTTCATCCCCAACATTTTTTAAGACATCATACAGCCCCTAACTTTCGATAAATATACACAAATTATCATTTTTTTCTACTATTCCATAAAATTTTTAACAAATGATGGTTATACTTCTTAAACTTTTTATAATTTTTTTAAAAAAAGTTTAAAAATAATTAAAAAAAGAAAAAGAAAACGCCCCACCTTCCCCATGATTGGCCGTCTGAAATGTTGCCATTCTAGCAGCCGGCCATTCCGCTGCCGGAATGGCATCATTCCAAAGGCAAATGGAGGGGATTCTCCCCTTGTTTATGGCAGCCAAAGTACTGCTAGAAACGGTAGCAGCACTGAAATAGCAGCATTGGCCGTCAGCTGCCTTGCCAAAAGGGGAGGGAGTCTCTCCCCATTTTACACACAAAATGAGGGGGAGACTCCCCCTTTTTGTGCTGCCAGAAATGACAGCACTTTGACTGTTGGAACTGGCAACCAAAAAAGGGGAGTCTCTTCCCTGTTTTGCACATTTGTACTGTCATAAATGGCAGCACTGGCCACCGCTGTCGGGAATGGTAGCAAATGAGGGAATTCACCCCTTTTTTTGCCTCCAGAATGCTGCCATTCTAGTAGTGGAATGGCCGGCCACCGGAATAGCAGCATTTCCGGAGGCCAATCTTGGGGAGGCTAGGGGAGGGGTGGGTGTTTTTTTTTTTAATTTTTATTTTAAAACTTGTTTGTAAAAAAATTTAAAAGTTTAAGAGGAATAATTGTCAATTTGTTAAAAATTTTATGAAATAATGGAAAGAAAGACGATTTGTGTGTATTTATCAAATGTTGGGGCTGTGGGCTATCTTAAAAAAGGTTGAGGACGAAATCAGTTCTTAACCCAAGAGTTAGGGACGATTTGTAAAATTAATTCTTTATAAAACTATGACTAAACTAAACCAACCAAAACCGAATGGTTTGGTTTTAAGATTACAAAATAACTAAATGATTTTTATTTTCAAAAACTATTGGTTTTCAGTTTGGTTTGGTTTTCTTAAAACCAAAACTAAACCAAATCATGCCTAGATCTACATAAAACTATCCAAAACCCTAATTTCAGACAGAGAAGTGGAGAATCTCTTTGCAACCCGGTGTCTTTGCTGATTTTAACTCTGTGACATACACAAAGAACTGATAAACCCAATGTCGGCGTAAGAAGTGAGAATACAAAAGAACCAGGACCACAATCACCTACTAATCTACGTCTTCCTCAGGGCCACGCCTTCACCTAAGTTTGTATTTTTTCCTTTTGGGTTTAATTAGTAGCTTTTTCCTGATGCTACTTGCTAATATGATAATTTAACTATTTGACGGCGATTTGGCAGAGAGGTAGACAATTTTATTTTATTTTTAAGCATTTCAGAAAAAAAATTTATTTTTAAGGAAGTGAACCATAAAATTTCCGACTTATAGGACGAAGCTACGTTTATAGCATCGTTTTTGGTCTCTGTGTAGTTGGATATTAGGGGCATTCGTTTCTCTTTAATTTTTTTTTTTTTTTTGGGTTGGGGGGGGGGGAATATATGGTA